>KK118055.1:213395-230948 GCA_000611955.2 Stegodyphus mimosarum | reverse complement strand
AACAGCTAAGGGAGGCGGTTTTTATTTTTAGCGCGTAAATAATGCGCTATATTATACAATTGCAAACAATAAAATATAACGAAAATTTTACTAGATCTGTTAACTGTTTTCTAACTTAAAAAAAGGCTTTTATCAAACTTTTGGGAAATATACTTACTATCTAAATGCGAAGAATCTGTTGAAAATGAAGAAGTAGGTGATAGAATTCAACTGATACTGCGTATTTGTGCAAAAGGTTTGAAACGCTAGTAATAAAGATGCTCATGTTGTATTTCCTGCTTGAAGTGCTTCTTGCAATCTGTTTTGCATACTAATAAGAACACAAATACAGTAAATCAAAGCCCTACTTACTGGTTAAAAATAAACTATGATTATGAAATTTTACGAAACTTTAAGCGAATTTAAGCCTTAATGTAAAATTATTGAACTTCGTTTGAAAATATTGTTACGAAAAATTCGGCGGTTGCGCCTGTATGTAAGCTTTCCGGCATAGCACTAGGGTTGCCATAAAATAGTGTATGGTAGGATTGCCAGATTGGCGACTTTATCGCCCATTTGGCGACCAAGTTGGCGATATCCCATGGTCTAATCGGGAAGCTTCTAGAATAACTTCCTGTCGAGATATTTCTCGAAACGTGTCGAACTTAAAGAAAAGCTATATTAAACCCTTCAGTTGTTACGAGTTGCAAGTTGAGTTGCGAGTTAGTTGCGAGATTGTGAAGTGTTGCGAGCAGTGTGATTAGTTGTGAGAATAGCTGCTACGCGAGAGTTCTGTGAACGGAAAGCAATCGAGATAGTGCTTTGCCGTGAAGCTATCTTTACAGTATAGCTTGACAGTGGATTGGTGATTGTTCCACGGTGTTTTATTATAAGATTAGTGTTGCCTTGAAGCTGCCTTTACAGTTACAGCCTGAAGCTGTGTTGCTGATTGTTTCAGCGTATTTATTGTAGATTTTCGACGCTTGTAAAGGTAATTTTGGAACTGTGCTGTAAATAGTGATTCCTGTAAATAAATTGTGCTTTTTATTGTTCCGCATCGTGTTTTCATCGGATACTCTCAAATCTACGAACCCGTAAAACGCAACAATATAATGAAAACAAAATTAGAAGTGCTTATATAGGAACATGGAGACGTAGAAACGCAGAAAATGCACATGGCGCAGCACGTAGTAGATCCATATTGAAGAGGAAGAATTCTGATTGCGTAGAATATAAAATATTTAATGACTAAGAATCTTAGCAGTGGAAGCGGATTAAATTCCATTTTTATTTAAATTGACATTCGCGGCTACAATTTCCTTGAACTTCAATCGTGCCTATTTGCAAAACATTTATATTTTTGATATTGCTGCGATAGGAGGAGAACAGAGCGAAATTGCGTCCAAGCAGCATACAGAGAGAAGCTAAAATGTGCGTTTATCAAATGTGGTAATCTGTTAAGAGAAAGGTTTTGATTTATGTTAGAAAGGTTTCAGTCCTCAGAGTTTAGGTTCCGAATTAACTACGTCGCGAGCGTTACGTAAGCTCTGTGGCATAGATTAATTTAGAAATGGCGTAATCCAGGAATGTTGTCATTTTTTATTTTTAGAATAGAGGGACGAAATACCCAAATTAAAAATGAGGAATTAATAGACTATTACTAAATCAAATTATAAAGCTGATTTACGTATTTTTATCTTACACACACACACATATATAGATATATAAATATTTAAAGAAACTTAATAAGAAGCAAAAATAAAAAAGCAGAATTTTTTAAACCCTCCTGCTCTATAGCTGCAGAATTGAAGTAAAACAAACTTAAAGCATCTAAAATTACAAGTAAATTGGAGTCAAAACAAAGCGATTCCTCAACAATACACATATACATATAATTTAGAAATCAGTGAGACAGCGGAAAACAAGTTTTACCGGGTGGAAGAGTTTGGCGCGTGAAAGATAACAGTGGTAGTGATTGATTTTCATATTTCTTTTAAATTTCGTTCCCAAACGTTTGAGCTAATACACACAACAAAGTAACAAACAAAGTAATTTGACATTGGGTTCGCTTATGAGCAAGTTTCTGTTTGCTTTATCCTGATAGGTAAATATTTAAATTTCTAAAATTATTGTTGGCTAAAGCCTCATGTAAGTTATCGGCGACATAAGCTTCATGTAAGAATTCATTTTGAAATGGCACAGTTTAGAGAGACTTCGTATAAACATATACTGTTTTTAGAATGGAAAGGGAAAATACCCAAATTAAAATAGAGAGCTAAGAGACTACTGAAAACTCAATATTTTGATCTTCGTATTTTTTAATCTTACTAACACACACCAGACACATATGTGTATAATCAACTTTTGGGTGCTATGTTTGCATCGAATATTCCTTACTGTTTTTGAAATTTTCTTTTGGTGAATGAAATGATATGTAAAACATTTACCTATTTAATTTATAGGAATTTTAATTTAGAAAATTAATTTATTATTTAATTAATGTTACCTGTAAATTTTATTTATCCATTTTGTTTGGGTATGATGTATAAAATACATTACACGATTAATTTCACAAGAGCAGAATGCCGGGCATTCTCTCTCGGATTCGAATTTTAAGTATCTTGGCAATTTTTCAACAAAAATTTGCAATTCATGGTATTTGTATTCCATTCAAATGATAACCAGAATTTTATCATCTCCCACTTGGAGTTCCCATGATGAAATTTCCAGATTCATATAAAATAAAAGTGTCATTCTTGCAATCAAAGCATCAGCGAATTGTAATTTGTCATTCACTGGGCATGAGAAACATTTTTACACTCATGTCCAAAAATTAAGGATAATGCAAAATCAGGCAAAGGATGAGTTAGAAGCAAAACAAATTTGAGTTATTTGTAAAGCTTATTTATTAAACAAAAGGTAAAGAGCAAAAAAAGATGCTATATGTTTGATGTTATTAAAAAAATTAGCGATTTTTTCTCCCTGGAGCAAATTACAAAAAAAAAACCTATTTACAAAAAAACAGTATTACATGGTTGGTATGATTGTTAATACATTGTATGTCTCCCAGACGATGCAATACAGTCCGTACAACGCCTAGGCATGCTGAGTATGAAATTATGGATCTGATCTTGGGGGATATTACACCACTCAAAAAGCAATGCTCTCCGAAGTTCCGGTAGACATGTAGGCGGAGGTTGACGGGCTGCAACTCGTCGACCAAGCATGTCCCATACGTGCTCTACTGGATTCAAGTCCGTTGAGAATGCTGGACAGTCCATACGGGTGATATCCTCTGATTGAAGGCATTCGCTTGCGATGTTTGCACGGTGAGGACGGGCGTTGTCATCCATAAACACATATTGTGCGCCCATGTCGCCCCGAAACAAACGTACATGTTGTTCCAGAATGACGTCCCGATAGATTTGGCTTGTCATGGTTCCAATTTGAACATGCAGGTCAGTTCTGGAACCCAGAATAATTCCGCCCTAAACGAGCACTCCTGCACCACTTAACGGTGTGTTACGTGCTGCCACGGGTCTCCCTAGTAAGTTCCGTACATACTTGACTAGATCCAGAGACCTTGCCGACCAATCCATGTGTTCAATATCTTCACTCTCCAACAGCTCTTCGACAGTAACTGTCCGATGAGGTGGAGCGTTGTCGTCCATGAAGAGGAACTGAGGACCCATAGCCCTTGTGAAAAGACGCATGTAAGGAAGAAGAACCTCGTTACAATAGCACAAATGATGTGAAACCTGCTTAGCAGTCAGGGGAGATCATATCCCCTATTAAAGACCGGGTGTTTCTTGCTAGACACACATCACAGGGATGTTTCGGCCTGTTTCGCATTGCGCTCCATGCTACTTTTTCAATAAAGCTTCTTTTTATACCTTTGATTTCTCTTTTAGTAAGTGTTGCTTACATTACTGATGTCCTTACGTATTGGGGATCTTACGGTATTAAATGCGTTGATTTGGAAAGCTTTTGTACAAAGTTATATTGAAAAAACCGTCTCGTCCTTAATTTTTGCACACCAGTGTATGACAAGTATAACCAGGGCTAGTTACACTGCTTTTGAATACATTTCTGTCAATAACAGTCAGATCGAAAATAGTCAAAATTGCTTTCATCAAATGTTAAATTTTAGTTTTGTAAATAATTGGCTTTTTATCAGCATTTATAATAACAAATTGTTATTTTCTCCATTGGTAATCATTCTTTCGTGTATGCCTGACTAATTCATTATATACCTCAAGGAGTACGAGACCGTAGATTGGGAACCACGAATCGAATATATAAATAATCACAAAAAGTCTTCAAGATTACTCTTGTTCTTTTCAAAATATAACGGTATGTCGAATCTCCTTAATTTTGTAGCTCAATTTATTTAGACATATTGCTGATGACAGAAAGTTGTTTCCTTTCTGTAGCAACAAATGCTTCAAGTGATCTTTTCGCCAAAATTAAAAGGCATGCTTTTGTTGAAAAAGGAAATCTAAATAATTTCACTGTCATCGCCTTTTTAACTACTTTTAGTTGCAGAACTGTTCGGATTCTGATGATCCTGCATCAAATTAGTATGGCCAAAATTCTGACATCATTGCTGCAAAACCTTTAACATTCTTTTATTCTTGGAGTTTGATATATACGAATCAAATTACGTTTTCGGTTACACTTTTTGCCATTTCTGTTTCATGCAATTGGATGTCAAGTATTTCTCATTAAATGATAGAAATCATTCGGGAGGGAAAAATTATTAAAACTTTTGTTGTGAATTTTTATCTGGTGTCCCATGTTTTCAAAAATTTCTTCTTTCAGAACTAGCTCCAAACTCCTTTCTAGAGAGGTTGTTCTCATAGGAGTGCAGAGTTGAAGCAAGTGATGAGACGGCTAGATGACCAATGAGTTCGGACACTGATGATTAGTGATTGAATAAAATGTATCCGACTGTTGGAGCCGTTAAAGCCGCATCCGTGGGTCAATGTAATCAATTATCGTCAAGTCAATGTAGCGGAGCTTAATCGATTTTTAAATTTTAATTCCGTAGCAGTCAGTTAGCTGTTGATTTTCTGCAAAATAAACACAGTTTGTTGTCAAGAAACTGCACATTTTCTTGTAAAGGTTTAATTTCCTTCCTCCCAGAGAGTTTTAAACTCTACCATCACAACCAGCTGAATGACCAGTACGGTGGGAAAGGTCGTGAGTTTAGATTTCACTCCTAAACTTATCAGGACTGAGAGTTCTGTGCATCATTTTTGGAAACATAGTAAAGTCTGTAATAGGGTCCTTATCCTCAAGTCTCAAGTCCTGAACTGGAACAGGGAGCGGAAGGTACGCTATGTTCTGGTGTAGATCCTGTATTGGCGAATAACTGCACTTGAAAGGGATTTGAAATCCTCTTTTATTAAATCACTATTCTTTACACACTTCCCAACTCGGGAGAGATACAGAAAGTAAAAGACCGCACTTGGGTCGAACTTAACAATCAAATAATTTTAAAACTAAAACTAAAATAGAAATCTAATTAAACCTTGCTCACAGAGCAATTCGCGGAGATTGGCCTCTACCTGAAAGGGTGCGTAGCAAGATATACTAATACTAACGCACTTCAAATTGTCTCACAATGCAATCACGTAGTAAGCACTATGGCTTATAAATTTTAACTGCTAGCTGGTCAGGCGAACGTTGAGCAGAGTGACCGTGATCTGAGACTAAGCTCTCTCACCCTGAGAGGTTTCTACCTCTGGTTTAAATAGTACTTGGCTGTACTTCAAAATTAGCATAAGCTGAAAACGCGTGCTTCTTCTGACGGGAAGTTGAAACAGAGAGGAGATAGAAAGATTTAAATTAAAATAAAACTTGGTTAGTTAACTAAAACCTTACATACTTCCCACCAGAATTGCGATAGTTAAACTGCGATAGTTACAATATATGCGATAGTTACAATATATGTTTGTGAAAATTTTTTCTTACAGAAGCACTTTTCTTGAACAACAGTCTTTAACATTTTTCTTAACAAGTCTTATTCTTCCAACAAATCTTACTCCTTCCAGCAAAATCTGGAATGAAAATAATTTTAGTACGACATAATAACAGAATATTTCTAGGTGGTACAAATCCTTATTTTTAACTGTGTAGATTCGCACTCACACATTATCATTCAAGCACAATTAAATTTTTCCCCCAATGGTCTCTCACCGGTGTTGGATGAAAAGCAAACCGCCATTGCGGGTTTTCTGTGTTCGGGGGTGTTCAACTCTTCCACCTACGATCGACTAACATTAGTTAGAACTTGACATACGAGACCTCAAAAAACGCCCTATAACCAGCTAAACCTAAGGTTCTCACTAGCATTATGTCTAACACTTTAAGTGTATTTAGTGTAGAGCCTAATTAACACTTGCATTTTCATCTAAGTTAATTCTGCTTAAAGCATCTGCCACAACATTTTCTTTTCCCGGCGTATGTTTAATTATTAGGTTATATTCCTGTAATTTGAGAGCGCACGTTATTAATCTTGGTGATAAATTTTTTCCAGACTAGAGTCTAGTGACCGCCGCGTGGTCGGTATATACAGTTACTGGAGAACTTCCAAAGAACACACGAAATTTCTGTACTGATGCTAACACTGCGAGAGTTTCTCTTTCCGTTGCGGAATAGTTTCTCTGGGTTTCATTTAATGTTCGACTGAAAAAGGCCACGGGTTGACCATTGTGGGAAAGCACTGCGCCAATCGCGAAATCTGAAGCGTCCGCTGAAATCTCTAATCCTTTATCCCCTTCTGGAAATTTTAAGACGGGAGCTTGAGTCAATGCGTCTTTCAATTTTTGAAACGCCAAGTTGGCTTCTGCTGACCACGAAAACCTAGCTTTCTTTCTTTTCAACTTTAGCAGCGGCTCAGCTATTTTTGCAAAGTCTTTAATGAAGGACCGATAGTATGAACACATCCCAAGAAACGACGATAATTTCTTCGCTGTTTTAGGAACAGGATAATTTTTAATAGCTATTATTTTTGATTGATCAGTTTCGATTCCCTTTTGGGAAATTTTAAATCCTAAATAACGTAACTCTTTTGCGGCAAATTTACATTTGGACGCATTTATCTTTAAACCAGCTTCATTTAACAATGAAAACACTTTTCTTAAATCTTGTAAGTGTTGTTCTAGATTACTACTCGTAATTATAATATCGTCTAAATATATGAAAGTGCTTTTACCAAGGACTGGTCTTAAGACGATGTCCATACATCTTTGGAACGTTGCCGGCGCGCCGGATAAACCGAACGGCATTCTAAGAAATGCGTACGTGCCAGATTTCGTTATGAACGCGGTTTTGTGTACGTCTTCGGGTTTTACCCCAATCTGAAAATAGCCACTCGTGAGATCTAATGTAGTCATGTATTTTGTAGACGAAATATTTCGAATAATTTCTTCAATTATCGGCAACGGATATACAGGATATTTTGTAACTGAATTTAACTTGCGATAATCTATAGCAAAACGCCACCGCTTCGGGTGCGTAATCGGGTAATCATTATTTTTCTTACACAGGACAACGGGGCTAGCGTAACTGCTAGAAATTGGCGTGATGATTTTATTCTTTAACATCTCTTTAATATGATGTTCAATTATTTCTTCTTTGACCCTGTCATATCTATATGGCTTTTGCCTAACTGGCTGAGCGTCCCCCGTGTCAATGTCGTGGTTCACCACCTGTGTAAACCCTGGTACATCACTAAATAAATTCGCAAAGTGACTTACCAGACCTTGGATTTTCTCTTTTTCCTCTGCTTGTAAATGTTCCAAGTCCAGCTGCGGGGGCTTATCATTCTTCGCTTCAATTGGCTTCATATTTAATGTTAGTTCTCCCCCCTTGAAATCAATTTTTGCTTCTGCCAAACTAAAAAAGTCCACACCTAGAATAATACAAGTCTGCAGGTTACGCACAATATAAAACAGGATTCTTACCTGTTCGTTGTTGATACGCACGAACAATGGTACTTTTCCTAAACAGCTACATTTTTCTCCTTGGGCCGCTATGACATCCGTGTCTCTTGCACTAAAAATTCTGTAACGTCGAAAGTGCTTCTTAAAGAATCTTTCCGATACGAAGCTGCTTTGGGCTCCTGTATCCAAGAGGGCTGTCGCCGGTATGTTGTTGATTAGAACTTCAATCTTCGGCAAACTCAAATTCTTAACGACCACGGTGTTTAAATTGATTTTGGAAGGGTTTTGCGCTGCTTCGGACTTCTTCACCTTCCTCGAAGAAATCCCTCTTAGTTTAAATTCTTTTTCTTCTGGTTGCCCTCGGAATCTTTGCTTGTTCTTCTATTAAATTCCCTTCGTTCGCCGCTCGCTTTAGGAGACACATCTTTCTTCGGCCATTGCTTCGCCTTATTCCCGTAACTTTGATTTTGCTTTTGCTGCGGTCTTGGCGAACTCCACTGACTTCTTCGCTCAAATTGGCGTCGTCGTTGGTTGTCGGCTGTTCTTCGGCTTTCAAATTGTACTGCGAGCTCAAATAATCTGTCTAATGTTGTTGGATTTCTTAGCTCGATGAAATCTTGAACTTGGGGCAGTAGCCTAAGAAGTATAACTTGAATAATTTCAGGATCCGGGCGACTTCCATACAAAAGCTTGAAAACTTAAATTTTTCTCAAAATAAAATTAGACAAATCTTCTATTGTTTCTTGATATCGACTAAAGAGTTCAGCTTCTAATCTGGCTCGATCTCGCACCACGGGAAATGCTTTCACTAGAGAATTCTTGAAATTTTCATACGTATATGTGGGGCTTCCTGGTTCCCCCAAGAGATTCTTCCCGATGCATTTGAACCAACTTAGCGCTTGGCCCTTCAAAGCGCTGGTAGCAAGAGCGACTTTCTGAAATTCGTGGACTGGATATAGCATGAAGTGGGAGTCTAGCTTTTCCAGGAAATTGATTACGGCTGTCTTGCCGTCAAAACTTGCCGCTGGCTTCATGGCTGCTCACATGGTTTGTACGATGTAGCCAAATCCTTCTATGCCAGGAGGTACTATCTCAGGATTTTGGACAGGTACAGCAGGTATCTCAGGTTCGTCTTCTTGTCGTTGAGGCCATCCTCTTCTTTTAGTTCGGGCGCCACTATCAGGACTGAGAGATCTGTGCATCATTTTTGGAAACATAGTAAAGACTGTAATAGTGTCCTTATCCTCAAGTCTCAAGTCCTGAACTGGAACAGGGAGCGGAAGGTACGCTATGTTCTGGTGTAGATCCTGTATTGGCGAATAACTGCACTTGAAAGGGATTTGAAATCCTCTTTTATTAAATCACTATTCTTTACACACTTCCCAACTCGGGAGAGATACAGAAAGTAAAAGACCGCACTTGGGTCGAACTTAACAATCAAATAATTTTAAAACTAAAACTAAAATAGAAATCTAATTAAACCTTGCTCACAGAGCAATTCGCGGAGATTGGCCTCTACCTGAAAGGGTGCGTAGCAAGATATACTAATACTAACGCACTTCAAATTGTCTCACAATGCAATCACGTAGTAAGCACTATGGCTTATAAATTTTAACTGCTAGCTGGTCAGGCGAACGTTGAGCAGAGTGACCGTGATCTGAGACTAAGCTCTCTCACCCTGAGAGGTTTCTACCTCTGGTTTAAATAGTACTTGGCTGTACTTCAAAATTAGCATAAGCTGAAAACGCGTGCTTCTTCTGACGGGAAGTTGAAACAGAGAGGAGATAGAAAGATTTAAATTAAAATAAAATTTGGTTAGCTTAACTAAAACCATACAAACTCTTCAATTCGAAGTTTTTTCAGAGATGCTTCGACACCTATTGGTAAGTTACTTGCGTTTGTATCAATGTTGGAAGGCATTTTTAGTGGAAATGCATACGAGCGTTCTAATCAAAAATTTAAGCCTCTATTTGATGTACTTTGTATTTTTCTCGGTATTTTTTCTAATTTGTATAGTTGCTTTTCATACTTTCGGGCCATGCTCTGTTGATTGCATATATATTCACCTTGTTGATTTCGTATATATATATATTTGCTTTAATCAGTTCATTTTGTCTGTTTAATTTATGCTTTGACTAACCTGGTCGCTAGCCTGGAGGCAAACCTTGAAATCTTTTAATGTTTCAGCAGAGTTGTGGAGCTAGTGAGTTTGAAAAAAAGTTCTTTTAACTTTCGAAAGATATCTGGAGTGTATGATGATGTCTCTCCACTTCTTGGTAAGAAAGTAATTCTTTTTTCTCTTAAAAAAATTCTTCATTGAAGATAGGCTTTCTAGAAGAGAAGCTCCGGTGATACGCCATTCAAACCAACGTTTAAATTTGGATAATATTTTTTTTCCAAGGCTCCAACTAGGGATTTTTTGCTAGAGTTATAAAATTTACTTATTCTAGCTCTTATTTTATGAGAAATAATAGCATTTCCCGCTCCTATGTAAGGTGTTAATCCATTCACCAAGTGCATTAAAAGGTTTATTGTTCGAACCCTAGTGAGAGCTTAATTGAATTACCATGTTTCCTGGCTTCTAACCGTCTAATGGTACATATACAATGACAAGGAGTGAAAGATAGCTTGTCACCAATTGGATTTGGTCCATTGGATCTCGTACCTCTGCTTATTTGCTAGACGAGAAAAACTTGCACTTACAAACTTAGGATTCATTTAAGAGCAGAAATAGTTTAACATAGCAGCTGCAAAGGATAGCTACAATAAATAGAAGAAAAAGGGATATGCATTGTGACCATTGATGAAGGAAACGTAAATGACTGAAAAAAAAGTGTAATTATTTTCGAATACGAAGGAGAAAAAAGGTACAAATTAGGTTGCGTTGATGAAAAGAAAGTTTCAGTAATGAATTTGTGATTGTTGCAGGATTCTCTTACAGAGGGAAATTAAAAATAAAATAAATAGGGAAAATGTTAAAATTAAATCACATTCTAACAAGAGTAAGTTTTACATCCGATATTTACAGAAGAAATTGCATTTCTTTATCCCCATGATTTTTAAAAAGTGAAACTTAAATCAAGACAAAGCAGCAAAAAAAGTACTACTGCATTCCTCAAAAAAATGAAGACTGATACAGGTGTTGCATGCGTAATATTTTAACGTAGTCCTGGGAAGTCTTCTGATATTTCACTTATGAAGTGTTGTGCCTTTGGTCTCTTGAAAAAAATTCTTTCTAAGCGCAAACCTACCACGATTGATACGACTCTGGAAAGGAATGAAAATCAATATTCGTGGAAATTTCACGAAAAGTTCTTGTATCATGGAAATAACGATACCAACTTAGCCCAGAATGAATATTTAAAAAAGTTCTTTTTACAATTTAAACAGTTATTAAACGTTCCCGAAGTCGTTCTAAAATGTCTAAATAACCTCTGTATATGCGCAGGGAAACTGGATAGCTCAAAGCAGCCTTAAATTCTAAAAACAAGGCATTTAAATATTTCTAACAAGACTTAGATCGGAAAAATGCAAGTAAGTAAATAAATAAAATAATAAATAAAACTTTCCAGTTTTTTTAGAAAAGTATTCACCCCACCTCCCCCGAAGCCATGGTGAAATTTGTTCAATTCATTTAACGACTATTACATAAACCTAAAATGTCAGTAAATACAAATTAACTTTGCTAATCGCATAGTCACACAGCTTGTGTACACATTCCAGTGATTTGCTGTGGTCCACCCTCGTTTTTTCCTCTTCAGCTGCTACGCCAAATTCATTCTTGCATAAAACTAAAGTACGCGACTCCTTTAAAAAAACTTTAAAATAAAATATTTTAAACTAAAATAGCTGATAAAATGCAAAATATAAAACAATAATGAGAGCTAAACTTAGTAAAAGATTACCATTGGAAAATCGTCTGATCTGAAGGCCCGTGACTAACCCTGCGTTTCGCGTATTATAAAGAAAGCATCATAGAAATGACTCATATCGTTCCTTGCAAATAAATTTAAAATATTCTGCTTCTGTAATCTTCTTTTTACGTTTTTTAAATCTTAAAAAGATTTTTAAGATAATGGAAGTTCAAAAATTGTTCTTATCTATCATATTAAAAATGTGAGCTGAAAAATCTGATAAATAAATTAGGGCATCCATTAAAAGATGAAATATTGCTCGCATTTTGAGTATTTTCGTTTGTATGTACATCATTTATTTATTTATTTATTTATTGTATGGATAACCCGCAAAACCTATAATCGGCACTTCAGTGCATTGTATCATCGTTAAGGTCTGGAATCCATTATTTCATATAACAATGTGGTATTTCATGAATTACCTAACTGAATCAGTTGAAATATTGAATTTTACTATTTAATTAAATACTTTATAACATAACGATTGCCTAATCGTTGAAGTATTAAAGAAGGGATTTAAAAAGTGTTAGTGTGGAATAATAAGAAGTAAGCCTGTTTAAAAAATAATGTGGAATATAATTCCGAATATCAGTCTTATTCTAATACGTAACAGGAAATAAAAGAAAGGTATTTAATAAATTTTAAATGAAAATATTATTACATTTTGGTGTTGAAAAAAGGTTTATGGTGTGAATTTATTAAGCAATATAATTTTTCTTCCATGCGTGTAAGTTACAAATAATAATTAAAATTGCTATTGCTATTATTATTACTATTAATTTTGGTATAAGCATTATTTATATTTTGCGTTCTGAATAAAATTTTTGTAATATTATTTAAATAGCGTAAGTTTTTTCAGCAGCGAGACAAGCTCAATGATTTACATAATTATAAGTTGTAAAATAGCTATTGCTTCAACATATTCTGTTATTTTTATTTTACTGTTTAACTAATCAATATTATATTACATATTCTATTTTCTTTATTATTTATCAATTAATCTATCCGCTTTATGAAACGTATTTTTCAGCAGACTTTAACCATTCATCCAATCAGTTAATACACAAAGCACTTTTTTTAAAGGCAAATTGTAATCGCGAAAAATTTCGAGTATCATATTTCAAAGAAAATATCCAATTTGACAGCTCTCGAACCGTTCCGACCGGTGTTTTTACGTCAAATCTATATATACGGACACAGAAGAAAATTCTTTTTCCCGAAACGGATTAAAAATGAATTTAAAAGTTTCAGAAAAGAATTTTTCGCGACGTCTGTACGTACGTATGTATGTATATATCTCAGAAAACTCAAAAGGTGTAGTCACAGAACGTTGAAGTTTTGTAAGTGGGGCTGCTATAACATGTAGTTGTGCACCTCGCTCTTTGATTACAATCACCGCCCTTTTTGGTTGCACAATTTAAAAGTTCTTTAAGTGCGACTAAGCCTAACGGAGCAGCCATTTGCTTACATTTGAAACTTAGAAGAATAGTGAATTAAGTCTGTCTCTGCACCTTCAGTGGCTATTTGCTGAGCGGCACCAAAAGTAAACTTTCATTTTTGTGCATGGAAAAATTACAAAATAAAAATTTTGTTCACGAAAAAATTCTTATTCCCTGGCCGAATTGCTTGTTTTCGCGTAGAAACTCTAATGTTATTTGTAAAAAGCGTTTTTTTAACTCTTTAAACTACATTTTGTGTTTTATGTTTTTCTGTATTTTACAATTTTTAATGAAGATGTTTTGAGTTTTTATGTACTTTTGATTTGAAGAGAAAGAAGTGAGCGTAATAGAAATGAGAAATATCTCTCTAATAGAATTCTTGGAAATAATTTTAATGACATGCAGCAAAAAATGTACATAATTTAATAGGCCGTACAAGGAAGTAATGTAGTATCCATATAAGATTTTTTACTTTAAACGGATTATAATTAAATTATTTATAGAACAACAAATCATTTCATAACTAGCTAATTAAGTAAAGTTTGAAATGATTAAGTCATTTAGGTCAATTTAGAAATTCAGTTAGGAAAAGTGAAATTGTTAATCTATTACAGATTTTAACCGGTTTGTCTAGTTATTTTATTTATTCGAAATAACTGAATTACGAGCGTTTAACGGCAGCATATACATCAGACACGGCAAAACTGCGGTTCGCAAGCAACATATGGCGCTTAGGTTTCAAATGTGGCCTGCATGGTAAGAAATAATAGTTTATGTTTTAAGTAACTTTCCCATTTAAACTAGAAATTGTACAACAATAAGCTATTTGAAAAATCAACTACATTAATTTTTAAGTTATATATATAGTAATTCTCAATAATTTCAAACTATGCCCGACATCCTCCACTAATTATTGCGGTAATATTACTTTTAGAACAGTTAAGGGCTACTGGGATAGCAGAAAGGATAAATAAATTAACAATATGCTGCATTGCTTTTTACTTCAAGTCTTACCGAGTCTGGCTACGAATATGTTCAGTTACAACTTGCACTGGAAGACCAAAATATACCCGATAACAGTGTTTGTCCTTTATGAGTTAATTAAATGATTTTGGATTAGCTGTTGGCGTTGGTCTTCAATTTAGTATTGAAGAACTAAGCTTTTGTTATTGTTAGTCCAAAGGGGCTTTGTCCCTGAAGAACTGTTGTTTTCGTTTTGCGATTTTACGTCGGAAACATTAAAAGTCTGAATCACTTTTCAAACTGTTGCCACCAAATCTTGCAAGCTGCATTATATTTAAAGAAATTAAATAATGAAGAATCTGCATAAATGTATGTATATTTCTACAAATGTGATAAAACAACGGTACCTAGAGCCATCCAATTTTGAATAGCGTAAGTTTCCACCTCAAATATGCGCATCTGGAAGCCCGAATTTGGAATTTGGTTTATTATTAGTCCAAAGGGATTTAGTCCCGAAGGACTATTACTTTCGTTTTGCGATTTTGCGTCGATTCACTCTGAATGCCCGTTTCACTTTTCAAATTGTTGCCACTAAATGTTATCGCTCTGCATTAAATTTTAAAAAATGAAAAATCTGCATAAATGTATGCATGTTTCTCGCATTGTGATAAAACCTAGAGCCATCGAATTTTGAATGACGTAATCCTACTGCGAATATGGGCATCTGGAAGCCCTAATTTTGAATTTGAAATTTGCTTTATTATCGATTTTATGTTTTGTAACATTTCAACGAATTTCTGATTAACAAACTAAATGATTTCAAAGCGAGCAATGGCAACACTGTACGGAAAAAAAAAAACATTTTTATCTCCAGCGCACGAGACTTACGGAAATTCTAAAGATATGTTCATTTTAAAATGATTTTGCGATATTGATTTTGAACTGAATTTTATGGTTTGAGTACGTAGTACATGATATTTAATAAAAAAAGGTAGCACACGAAACGTTAAAAAAACGCGCCTTTGGACGTAATTTAAAATCTGAAATCTTTCAGATTTTTTATTATTATCTAGTTTCATGTTTTGTAAAACTTTAACGAATTTTTGATGAACAAACTCAAACGATTTAAAAGTGAGCAATGGCAACACTGTATGAGGAAAAAAAGCCTTTTTATCTAAAGCGCGCAGAACTGTGCATTGGAAATTCTAAAGATACGATCAATTTAAAATCATTTTGCAATATTGATGTTGAACTGAATTTTATGATTTGATGGTTTAAGTGCGAAGAACATGATATTTAATAAATAAAGGTAGCACACAAAACGTTAAAAACGCCCCGTTGGACGTAATTTAAAATCTGAAACGTTTCAGATGTTTTTCTTTTTTTATTACTATTATTGTTATGATTATTTTGACCTGCAAATTTGAATAATGATTTTAAAAAATTTTCACATTTTTAATTCGAATAGTTGGAGTCTGCTTAACCAACTGCTAAAAAATTTAAAAGCGGGAAAGTAGTTTAACTACAAGAAAGAAGTACTTTTTAGTAGTTTTATTTTATTTTTTAGATATATAGCTAAGTAATATACTTTGTAATCCATTTAATTGACTCAACTTAAAATGCATCTAGTTGATAACTTTTAGGAATATTTGCAGCTTTATTACAATCGAAGAAATACTTTTTTAAAGTCATATATTACGTTACATTGTACAAATGAATCGTCTGCTCGTCGCCTAGCAATGATGTTACATTAATGACTTTGCTTTAACTTTTCGTGAAGTTTGTATTCTTTTCTTAAAAATAATCAATTGAGATTTTGATATTCCAAGGAAGCTGCTGTACCGCTGTTTTTGAGTTTCGAGAAATGAAATGTTAAATTTAAAAAATTAGGCAAAAAAAAGCAACCTTAGTTTTATGAAACTCTAGAGAATTCGATTCTTCAGGAGCTAAAAAATTGCCTTATAATTTTTATTCCAAGTGTTAAACATTTAAAAGACTTCTTTAAGAACAATTGTTAGTTAGAAATGTTGACAAAGAAGTGGAATAAGTAGAATAGTTACCTTTTACCTCTTCCTGGCAAAGGCGCTTCTTTTCTGATAACTGCTTCTTTTGAGAGAAGAGGAAGATGACAACACTTTTGAAAAATAGAACTTTCCAGTTGGTATCTGAACAAATATTTTTCTGATGTCTTATTTTGATGGGTTCTTGCTAGCTCATAAGCAGAAAATGGTATTAAAATGTGCAACAAAAGGTAATAATCTGTCAGTTATGTACCGGTAATAACAGCTGATATACATATTTCATATTTCTGAATACTGGAATACATGTTAGCTCACAAAAGGAATCTATTACACACATTTGTAATCCAAATTATATGTAAAAAAAAACTGAATTTTAGTAGATGACAGGAGAAACTTTGATCGAAAATCCAGCCTTGAACTATCATTCAAGATGCTATTCAATTTTAAAGCGAACAACTGTTACCTTCTTTCAAAGAGAAATATGTCAACTACGAATCTGATTCGCTTCGAGTGTTTTGATGATACTAAGAAGGTCCATTCACAAAATGTGCACTGCACATTTACGGATACGTATTTATAATTAGCAAAAAGGAGCGTTTACCCAGAAGGGTTATTAGTCTCGAAATAGCATATAAACGATAATATCTCACCATAAACGACGTATCACCTTTTTAAATTGTTGCCACCAAACGTTATCGCCCTGTATTATATTTAAAGAAATTAAATAATGAAGAATCTGCATGAATGTATCCATGTTTCTCGCATTATGAAAAAACGACTGTACATAGAGTCGTCAAATTTTGAATAACGTAATCCTTCACCCGAACGTGGGCATGTTCGAGTGAACGGCAGCTGGAAAACCGATTTTTAGTCCAAAGGGATGTAGTCTCGAAGGACTATTACTTTCGTTTGGGCGTTTTGCGTCGTTTCACAAAAATGTCCGATTCACTTTTCAATTTAGTGCTTATGTTTCTTTGTTGGTAACTGAAGTTGCATTGGGTTGGCTATTAGAATTTTTGGAATTGTACTGTGTTGGCTATTGGGTCTGTACTGGATGGATTAATGGAATTGTATTGGGTTGACTATTGGAATTATATTGGGTTAGTTTTTGTGTTCGTATTGGGTTTAGTTTAATGTTTGTTTCGTTTGGCAAGTTATTATATTATTAAGCAAGATCCCTTTGGACGTAATCTAAAATCTGAATCCTTTCAGATTTTTTTTTTTTTTTGAATTTATTTTATTACCTATTTCATATTTTGTAAAATTTTAACAAATTTTTTTATTAACA
>KK118055.1:198201-212601 GCA_000611955.2 Stegodyphus mimosarum | reverse complement strand
TTGTTGGGTTAGTTTTTGTGTTCGTATTGGGTTTAGTTTAATGTTTGTTTCGTTTGGCAAGTTATTATATTATTAAGCAAGATCCCTTTGGACGTAATCTAAAATCTGAATCCTTTCAGATTTTTTTTTTTTTAATTTTTTTTGGAATTGTACTGTGTTGGCTATTGGGTCTGTACTGGATGGATTAATGGAATTGTATTGGGTTGACTATTGGAATTATTTTGGGTTAGTTTTTGTGTTCGTATTGGGTTTGGTTTATTGTTTGTTTCTGGCAAGTTTTATTAAGCAAGATCCCTTTGGACGTAATCTAAAATCTGAATCCTTTCAGATTTTTTTTTTTTTTTGAATTTATTTTATTACCTATTTCATATTTTGTAAAATTTTAACAAATTTTTTTATTAACAGACTCTACTATTTCAAAGCGAGCAATGGCAACACTGTACAGAAAAAAATATTTTTATCTCCAGCACGCGAGACTGCCTATCGGAAATTCTAAATCTGTAGTGTTTTTAAATATTTTGTGACATTGATGTTAAACTGAATTTTATGTGGTTTAAGTGCGAAGAACATGATATTTAATAAATAAAGATAACTCAAAAAACGTTAAGAAATGCCCCTTTGGGCGCAATATAAGATCTTAAAATCTGAAATCTTTCAGATTTTTTTTGTAAACTTAACTTAAAAATTTATTTCAATAAGAATAAAAAAATCACACAGAACTGTTTTTTATATTGCAAAGAAATACATAAAAATTACTGACGCAGTTGCACAATACATTGCCGCAAATTACTCAAACGAGCACGAGAATATTATCTAAATACACACTAAAGTTTTTTTTTTTTTTTTAATTCAGTCCTTAAAGCTTTTTCGAATCTGAATATCTAACTTTGTGAACGCAAACTTCAAGACGTTTGTAGGAAATTTTATTTAAAATAAAAAAGAAAACAGAATTAAAAAAATTAAACTGCCTTCTTAAAATTTCAGACAGCATTTGTTTATCGTCAAAGTTTAACCAAATTTTAAAAATGTTTAAAATATGCGAAAACATGAAAATTGTAAGATTAAGAAAAATCGCTTTCTGTTCTTCGCATGAAGATTTCAATTTAACGCTTGAAATAATTTTAAGATAACTGTCAGGATAAACCCCAGTGATTGATGAACTGATCCCCAAAGAATTCAAAAAAATAGACTTTAAAATCAAAACGGTATTCTATCCTCATTTATTGCAGCTGGAGGCTTATGAGCCTATTTAATAAAGAAAAGGACTTTTGTGAGCTTATTTAATAAACAAAAGGTTTTATTATTCAAGACGGAACTGCACGTTTATTTCAATGGAGTATTGCTCCAAGCGTGCAATAAATATTTCTTTCAAGTAGTAATTCTTTCTATTTTGTCAAGATATGAAATCTGTGAACACTTCCAAGAGGTTTCTTTAGGAGTGTCAGTTTGGAAAAAAATTTGAAAGTTTTTTAGGTTTTATATATGCTCAAAGGGCCGTTTTTTTCATTTACACATACATAAATGTTTCGACAGTATTTGGGCTAACGCCACTTTGGGCTAAAAATATTTAAAAACAGCATATCTTTAGAATTTCTGATAGGCAGTCTCGCCCGCAGGAGATAAAAAATGCTTTATTGCGTACCACAGTGTTGCCATTGCTTCCCTTGAAATTGTTGAGTTTTTTAATGAAAAATTTGTTAAATTTTTACAAATGAAATGGACGATAAAACAAATTCGAAATTCAAGATTCGGGCTTCCAGGTGCACATATTCGGATGGAGGACTCCATTGTTCAAAATTTGATGGCTCTAGATCATATACCGGGGTATATGTACATTCATGCAGATTCTTTATTATTTAATTTCTTTAAATATAATACAGGATGATAATGTTTCGTAACCACAATATGAAAAGTGATACAGCCGTTTATAATGATTCGACACAAAATGCCGTTTCGAGGCTAATAGCTCTTCTGAGCTAATGCCATTTTGGGCTTAAAAAAGATGCGCATCAGTATTTTAGTATTTATTACGAATTTTTAAATTTTTATTTCTAGATTACTTTCTTCGTCTGTTTTTAAGACACAAGAAGGGGAAGGAGCTTAAGAAACAAATATTTAAAAAAACAATTCATAAAATAATTTAAATTTTGTTTTCAGGCAACACATTCTTTAATTCTGAAGTTTGAAATTTTTTATATTGAACTAATTCTATTCGAAGTGTGAGCAGCGTATAATATACTCCTTAGGGTAAGCGCTGCTTTTCTAGACCTTGTAAGGTTTATCCTAATTTTATTAACAGCTATTTTAAGTATACAACTTTTCTATCTATTCTAATTTCAGCTTACAGTTTCCTACCATAATGTAATTTCAGGAACGCAGTTAATGCAAGTGAGTAAGACTACTATTTAAGTCAGTGCTTCACCGACTTCTAGAGAGAGAGTCTGATTTTCCTGACTAGCGCGCGTTTGCCATTTGGCTATATTCTCTCTTAGCTACTACGCTCGGCCATACTTTAGGCCCTTGCTTGGCTTCACCGATTTAATTAATATTTAGGGGCCAACTACTTAGAAACCTGATAGCTTCGGCTATATCTTTCAGATAGTTAAGCTTAGTTTAGTCTAAATTCCTAATTATTTAAGTTCAAGCCCAAGTGGAGGCTTTATGTGTGCTCCGAGTTAGGAGTTGGTTGTATTTATTCTGAGAAATAAGGGATAGTTAACCTTTTTAAGGCTCACGTGTTCATTCTCACACTTAATGCGATTATTCGCTTGTTAGTGTTTGTGGGGTTCTAAGATTGAACTTGGACTGAAATAAGTAAAAAACCCACAACCTAAATCCGATGGATTTTGTATAAATTTGTAAGATTTTTAGTTTAAACTAACCAGTTATTATGATTGAGATTTTTGATGTAACTTCTTTTTTCCGTATCTCCTCATCAGAATGCAAATTAGTTGGTTGCGTATTTAAGCTGAGATTTTGGGATGCTGAGTGAGAGAATTTCTTGTATGCGTGCTAGTTGATTAGATTCTGCCAGCTGTTATTAATTGCAGTTATCTCAGCTTTATATTCTGTCACCGCTGATAAGTTAAACTTAAGCGTTGTTAAACTGATCCAGCTTGTAACTTAATATTGAGCTGCCTAGTCTTATACTATGAATCAACGTTTAATTTGAGTTGATTGTTCTTATTTTAATGTGTATTTCTAGAAGCTGTGGTTATTTATAGCACAAAGATTTGACCTTATGTTCAAAATTCTGTTTAAACGAAAAAGTTGTTTTAAAACATTCATAAGACTTTCAAGAGACCATGTCTGAGTCCTTCATAACGTATGTTCTTCATAAGATAATGTTTGAGTACTATCTCAATTAATTCGTTACATGTCTAATAGGGTTATATGACTAAAATTCCAGTACTATACCATTTATAACCCATAAAGTACCAGAAGCAGGCGCGGTCCGACTCACCTAACCAAACAAGTTGGTTTTATGGTCATAACTGACTATAACTGGTGCAAAAAGGTTAATAAAAAAAGAGATATTAATAAATATATAATAAATTCAATTAGCATGGAGGAGCTAAATTCTGCAAGCTAATTTTTTAAAAACTACTTGTACGATTTTTACATAACTTAGCAGTTTGGTATACTTTGAGTAGTAGAATCCAAATATGGAAAAAACTTGTATGCCATTTCAGAAAAAGTGGGATTTTGTGTCAAAATTCTATATATAAATCTAATATAAAAATCTAATAAAAATCTATAAATCTAATTAGAACAATGCTATATATAAATCAAGTATAGAACAATGCTAATGTAAAAATCTACTAAAAATCTATAAATCTAATTAGAACAATGCTATACATAAATCGAATACATATCCTAAGTCGCGCTGTCGAGACATGAAAAACGCAAGTGGAATTTCGTCAATCCGCCCCACTAGAACGAGAGATACAGAACTGTCCCTACCCCCCTTGTTTTTTTTAGCAGTGTACGTTTAAATAATTCTTTTAAGAGTACGTTTAATTAATCATTTTAAGAATAATTTACAGTACATTTTAAGAGAAATTTATGTGAAGATACTGAAAATGAAATAGGCTAACTTTGCTAATTTTGAAAATAATGAGTGTGAACGAACTTGCATAAATGAAAGAATTATTAAATAACTATAGTCATATATTTGCAAAAAATAAATATTGTTACGAAAAATTCGGCGGTTGCGCCTGTATGTAAGCTTTCCGGCATAGCACTAGGGTTGCCATAAAATAATGTATGGTAGGGTTGCCAGATTGGCGACTTTATCGCCCATTTGGCGACCAAGTTGGCGATATCCCATGGTCCAATCGGGAAGCTTCTAGAATAACTTCCTGTCGAGATATTTCTCGAAACGTGTGGAACCTAAAGAAAAACTATATAAACCCTTGCGTTTCTGAGAGCAGTTAGTTGCGAATAGATTGTGAAGAGTTGTGAAGTAGTGTGATTAATTGTGAGAATTGCGAGAATAGCTGCTGACTGTGATTGCTAAGCTACGCAAGAGTTTTGTGAACGGAAAGCAATCGAGATAGTGCTTTGCCGTGAAGGTATCTTTACAGTATAGCTTGACAGTGTATTGGTGATTGTTCTACGGTGTTTATTATAAGTTTAGTGTTGCCGTGAAGCTGCCTTTACAGTTACAGCCTGAAGCTGTGTTGCTGATTGTTTCAGTGTATTTATTGTAGATTTTCGACGCTTTTGAAGGTAATTTTGGAACTGTGCTGTAAATAGTGATTCTTGTAAATAAATTGTGCTTTTTATTGTTCTGCATCGTGTTTCCATTCGATACTCTCAAATCCACGAACCCGTATAACGCAACAATATGATGTGGGTTGTATTAGCATTAACTATAGTCATACATTTGCAAAAAATAAATGTGATGTCGATTGTATTGGCATTAAACCTCCCAGAGTAATACTGATTTCAGAACTTGCTGTAGCTTATACAGAGGCTGTTCGTACATTTTTTAGACGATTTTTATTGTATTTACAAAAATATTTTACCTGAAACTTTGTGTTTGAAATATTCCATTTGATAATTCATATTCTTCATTATCTTTTTGGACCTTAATTTCAAAGACAAGCAAGCCTTTTTTAGTATCAAAGGGGGTATTTTATCCTCTTCAACAGCTTTCTAAAGTCCAAGAAAGGCTGTAGATCCATGTTTGGACAATTCGCTTTTTAAAAGTCCAGAAGCGCAAAATTCCGCGGATGGTACATCAGGAGATTTAGTTGGAATATGAGTTAAGGCTCTAGCTTTGATGCACAATTCTTGTTCCATTTTTACCAGGAAATTAACAATGGATTTTGACGTGGGGCTGCTTGTTTTGTCTTGATGATGTTCTACTGATTGTTGGTACTGTGGGTAAACAGAAGATATTTTATATTTAAAAATTGGCAATAAAATATATTCTTGGTAATATGTGGAGTTTGAACAGTTTTCTTCACTTTCTTTGATTTTTATTTGTCGTTATAGCAAAATCCATCAACAATCATAAATCCCTTTGAAAAACCTTCTTTAGATTCTTTGAACCGTGTCCTTTTTTCTTCTCTTTGTTGATAATAAATGTATCTCTTTCATTGCGGTCATTTAAATATATCCAAAATTCATCTATTGTGACAACACTTTTCCATTTTTGTCCGAATAATTGTTTCTCGTAGTGAATTCTGTAGCGCATTCTGCTTTCGGCAATATGTCGTGGAGAAAGATGATGCCCACTATGTTATTTCGTCTTATTAAGATTCAAATCAGCATTAATCACTTTATATCTGACACTGAACATTTTAATGATTATGCAACTGTCTTTTGACTTCGCAAATTTTCTTTTAACATTAAAATTCTTACCTTTGCAACATTTGAAACATTCTGTTTTTTCCTCGGATATGTATTTTGAAAAAATATTTCTCCTTGAAGCCAAACTTTGACGCTTTTCTCCATTCCTATATATTTCGTAATTTGATACATATTTATTTATATGTCTTTTTTATTAAACCTTTTCTTATTCTTCCTTTCACATTTCGAAATTTAGGTTCATTCCAAATAAAATTCGCCCATTTTTTATGGTTTTTTTTTAAATTTATATTTTAAAATTATTTCTGTAAATTTTTCGAAAAACATTTTTAATTATAACCTATAAAAGTTTTACCATCATCTTAAAGTGGGTGTATTTCTAAGCATACCTGCAAAAAATTAGACCTTTTTTATTCAAAATTTCCTAAGATATACGCGAGTTTACATTTTGGCGCGTTTTGAAATTTGGCGTATTTAATATGAGCGATAACAACGAAAATGTGGTTTACACACTTTGTTAAAAGTATTTGAAAGAATGATGAACGATTGACTGTTTTTTTCTCTCGTGCATGAATGAAAAAAAGGAAAGTAAGTAGGTTACTATAAATTAAGAATTCCCCCAAGTGAATTATTCTTGGCGCAAACTGAAAAAAAATGCGCTAAGATAAATTTTTAAATTTCTTTGGGAATTTTCCACCAAAAATTAAAAAATTTAATATCTAGGCATAATTTATGTCGTAGAATCTAAATATAGAAAAAAAATTATATGTTATTTCAGAAAAAGCCCGACTTGGTGTCAAAATACCTATGCTAGAATAATGCCATATATAAATCTAATATATATCCTAAGTCGCGCTTTCGAGACATGAAAAACTAGCCTTTAAAATTATCTATAATGACTTTGATATAAAATGTTATAAGGTATTTTCTCCCTTCTTTCCGCATGCCTTCGTGGTATAATTGGAAGCATACTCGAGGCGTATTCGAGAGATCTAGGTTTTGAGATCCGGCGAGAGCATTACACATTTTTCACGTCTCTTGCTTAGACCTAATGACTCTACAATATAAGAAATGTGTTATTAATGTTGAAACTGATATTCTAACTAGAAATTTTATTTGTCAACATCTGTATATATAAGTAATTTATAATCATTAGAAGAAATTTAAAATAATAAAAATTAAGATAATGTCGGTAACCCTCAGTAGAAAATCAATACTCAACTTGTAAGGTTTCAACTGTAATCTCTTAATCTTCTTGCTAAACATACGCTGTGAAACCCTATGT
The DNA here is from genome assembly GCA_000611955.2 of Stegodyphus mimosarum. Lineage (NCBI taxonomy): Eukaryota > Metazoa > Arthropoda > Arachnida > Araneae > Eresidae > Stegodyphus > Stegodyphus mimosarum. Next base: position 205,499 of record KK118055.1, on the reverse strand, counting down.
GGAGGACAGTGAGCAAATCTAGGCTATGTCCTTTAGTGTTGAAGAACTACAAAGTCAGAAGGAGGGTTTAAAGGACCCTTTAATTCAAATAATTACAACTCTCCGACTTGAGAGTAAGCCACTACTTGGGCTGAACTAAAATAATATAAAATAAAGCGTGTTAACAATTCAATTTCCTAAGTTTAACTTTAAGTAGGACGGCGAGGGAAGCCTAACTCTCAGTGAAATGCAATAATGAGAATTTCATGAGTAAGAACTAGTAAATGCAATTGCCTATGAAGGCGAACTTTTACTAGACAGAGGAATTATTTGCGCGCACAGCCTTACGGCGATAAATCCAAGACTCTGTCTGTTTTTCTCGTTAACTCCTGCCTTTTAAACTGCTATCAGATATATGCGATTTGCATAAATATCTCGCTCGCGCTAAATTCGGAAAGCAACTGAAACTTCGAGATATCGATAGGAAAGTTCAAACTAAAAATAACTTGGTTAGTTAAAATAATGAGTGCTACAAACTATAAAGAAACAAAGATTGTATAAAACTTTAATCCCAATATCCCTTTGTACTGAACTACTTGAAAAAGCTTATACTGAATTTGATCATATTGGTGTGTACTCAATATTAATTTTTTTATTTTCTCAATATTATTGGACAGGAATTGTACAAGATATTAGAAATTATTGTAAACATTGTAAAGTATATCATTTAAATAAGAAAAATAAATAAAAGAAATTTGGTTTTATGTAAGCGTTACCAGTAAGTGATGTGTTGATATGTTATCTACTGATACTGTTGGTGATTTAACTTATTGTAATTCCACAAAAATATATTCACATTATTATAGGTCGTGCTGTTCGTTACATATAGACTGTTGCTTCTAAAAGCATATCTGTTGATACTAACATAAACTGTTTAAAGCAAAATTTTCAAATTCAGGTTCCAAGGAATATTTTAAGTGATAGATATGTTCCATTGACTTCTTTAAAATTTAAGCACTTTTTGAAAAATAATCATGTTACTCAATCATTAATTGCTTCTAACAGACTGCAAACTACCAGTAAGGCAGAAAGAGTTCATCAAGCCATTATAACTAGATTAAAATGTAAATGAAAGTCTTATGAAGGTAATATTTCCTGGACAAAATTAATACCGCGAGCTACTGAAAAATACAATAATGTACCACATTCTGCAACAAAATTCCCACCATATTATTTAATGTATGAAAAATTACCCTGCGATCTTTTGATCGAAAATAAAAATCTCTACCCACCAACTGAAGAAACTTGGAACATTGCTTAGAAAAGGTTTGATGATTACGATAATGTAAACAAAGAAAGACATGACACTAGTTTTAAAACAAATAATTTTAAACCTGGTGAATTACTAATATATGAGGAATTTCAATGCTTTTAATCGACCTCGTTCGAAGGGCGTTTTTTAAAATGCTCGTGATATTTTTGAATTTATGTGATTTTTTAATGAATTGTACTCAAACTTAAATATAATTACTGAAAAATGATAATAAAAATCCTTATTTTGAGAAATTTATGCAAAAAATTGAAAATTTTAGGTCAAAATTGATAAAAACATGAACCATCACTGACAAGAAAATATTGATGATAAAAATCTATGTTTGGTTTTATTTTATATATACTGCCTAGAAGCATACATTCAACTACAATTATTTGAAAATATTGATTCACTAGAAATATATGGCCAAATGTCAGTCAACACTAAAAACCTATTTTTAAAATACGCATGTTATTGAAGGAAAAATGTTGTAATTTAAATTCTATGGGGTTACTTTTTTAACTTCTTGACTACATTATGTATAATAATGCATAAAATATGTGTCATTAAATTAATCAAAAATCACGTTTAAAGTTTTGAGATTACTGTTGCATGAGAATATACATAAATATTCATTAAAAGCGCTCCTGCCTTATACATCGGCACTTCATTTTTTTCAAAACAATCATTTTTGTTTTTGGTTTCGAAGGGCTTTCATTTTTTCCCATGAATTTTGGCGAAGCTTGATGAACGCTTTTCGAATCGTTAATTTCTTATTACATATAAATTCTTGAACTGTAGAATATCCAGGAATCATTTTAAGTGACTCAAATATCTTAATAAGACCAGAAAATTTATCATTAAATAGAATTACACTGATATTGGCACCAAACATCAAACATTTTAACCCAACAAATGTGTTTTTAGCTAATAAATTGGCGCAGGAAATTTGTTCACAAAGCAGAAATGTCGAAAGCTCAATGTAAACAAAACAATAAGTTTGAAACGTTGTTGTCAAATGAAAAAGAGAAAATATATAATGAAAATACACTACCAGATTCTCCAAACATATCAAAATGCTTATTTATTTTATAAACATTATAGAAAAAAAGTGGAAATTGCACCTTTAATTTGCCCTTTAAACTTTAACTTCCGGTGTGTCAGACAGTTACTTCCGGTTTGTCGTATCTCAGAAAAACTGGTATATGTCTAGTTCTAATCAACATATCGAGAAAAGAAAAGCTCTTTCTGACAGCTAAGAATGTGGCCTTAAAAAATATTAAATTTAAAAAAAAGTGAGTTTTTTAGTCGAAATCAGCCTTTTGAACGAGGTTGGTTACCTTAATAAAGGAAAACTTTTCCCTCTTTCTTCAGGCCCTTATAAAATTTTAAAACAATCTTCTGAAGTTATTTTTGAAACAGAAAATCAAATTCCCTTACTAAAAAATTCCGAAATTGTCCATGCTACAAGATTCAGACATTTTAACTGCGCAAACCACTTTAAATTAACTGTTAGAAATAGTAAAATACTTGTTGCTATTCACAATTAATTAAATTTTATTTTCCAAATTATTCTTTTAAGTTCCTCAAAACCTTTAAAAAATACTTGTAACCCGGTTACAATTTTTTAACCAGACGAAGACTCTAACCCTATTTGTGACTATTTACTCCTGAATTTGACATTCTTCTCTCAATATGGCTCGTTTCCTACCTTACCTTTTCCTTCTTCTCAGTGAATTTTCTTTCAGAATTTGTTATATATGTCACCCAAAGGTCGGAGATAAGGAAAGAAAAAGCTCTAACTTCCGTTTTGCAATCTGGATACAATAATATAGAAGACTCTTGATTTTTGCTGTTATCTTAAGCTGTGGCTGAGTTAAACTGAAGAAATATCTAAAAGAGATTGACGTTCCACAATAGTTCTAATTCATAATTTGCGCATTATCAGATTTACATTTATTACAGCGATTTACTTCTGCGGCAAGGTCTCTTGGACTTGGTGTAGGCTTTTCTGCCCCAAGGGGATTTGAAACAACAACAACATTTATATGATTTGCCCTCATTCTGCAATGTAGCAACCAGTAAATGTTTTAACCTATTAATTTGGGGTGCCAAAATGCAGTTTAATATCTTTTAATACATACCTGTGTTTATGCTACATTCTTCTAAATAATAAGAAAATGAACAAATGTGCAATGAATGAAAAAGTATCTTTATTTCTTCTCGATTTTGTACTAGTTCTTTCAAACGTAACACCATCTTAAGAAAATTATTTAACAGATACCAGTTTTTTTTTTTTTTTGGTTGGTTGGTTCTTGCTTGGTTCCATGCGTTCCATGTCCAATTTTGTATTGACATTTTCATACGATAGTCGCCATTCTCTTTCATTTTCTACCATAAAGTTCTTCTACCATGGTCCCCAACTGCTGCTGATCCTTTTGAAGCAACAAAGCGTCCACACATTGCGTGAAGAGATTGTTCTTGAAACAGTTGGACCTACACCAAGAAGAAATTAATGAAGGAGCATGAAACAGCAAATCACAATTCTGATACGAGAAACGCATGAAAGACGTGTATGTAAAAATACATCAAATATGTATATGTGTATATGCTCAAGTGAATTTATAAAAAATTCATAATGAAAATCTATACAAGCATCCGCTAAAACAAGACACTAATAGGCTATTAGGAAATATCGAAGAAATACTGTAATATAGCTTGTGTCCTAGCTATATTACCTGTCATGTATCTGGCTGCGGTGAGCCAATCATCTGCCTGCCTCGCGGTAAGATTCCAGCAAGTGAGACAGACGAGGGTTGTTTGGTGAAAGCGTGGTAGGGCGTGTACGCCTGAGTTAAGAGTTTCGGTTTTTAGCCAGCGTGGCTGATTTCATTTGTAAGGTATTGAACACCTGTGTTTCTTCCGAGTTATTTTCCTTAATCATAGAATAATATCAACTTCATGTAAATATTGTATATAAAAGTCGTGCTTTTGTAATAAAGGATTAAATTTTTCAATAACGTATTGAGTCCCGTCTCTGCCATCCCGGCAAGCATGACAGCACGCTCTCTTACGAGAACCAGAGAGTTTGAAGGTGACTGGATTTACGAATATGTGAGATATTTCTGTTATAATCTTTAAGATAATTTCTTATAAATATGTTTAAAACAGCTATTTGAGGACACTAAATAGCCCTATAGTTTTTTTATTGCTGCGTAATGTTGAAAAAATTATGTATAAAATGGAAATATTCCTTCCATGTAAGTTGACTTCCACTATAATGAATACTTACGTAACGATCATTCCATTACAGAGATCAGTGCAAAAGTTCCCTGGTGATGAGGATACATTAAATGCACTTTCATTATAACATCCGTTTTCTTTAGGATTATATAGGTTGTAGGGATTTATATTTATTTTCACTAACCAGTTTCTTTCCTATAAGCCTTCATTCCCCTAATTGTCAGTGCAAGAATATTTAAATTTGGTAGCGTGCGTGAAGGAATGCGAATTCTACCATTAGGAGAAAAGGTTTAAATACTGAGCTCTAGAAGGGAAAGCTAGAAAAGAGTGGGCAAGCACTGTACCTTTGTAGCGTGAGCTTCTGTTTCTGCATTTATTGCTGGTTGAAGTGGCGTAATTGCTATTGCTTTGCTGCCACGAGACTTCGACTCAGTTTTAGGTAACAGGATTATCTGCGTTCTGAGGAAAAGTCTGCTGCTGTGTTAATATCTTTGAATTTTAAGTTTAATTCTTGTTAGTCAAGTTACCGCCGGAGCGAGGCGTAGCCTGTTAGCGTCGAGTCCACGCATTGTGAAATTTAAAGAGTTTAATAAAGGGTTCTTTTAACCCTTCTCCTGTCTGGTTCCTGCACCTACTTCAACTTTCACTCTGAAAATTAAGTAACTAGACATTACAAGGTTATTATAACGACGTCAACGATTGCCCTTTAAATAATTTTTATTTTTCAGAAACAATGAAAACTGAAACATATTTCTAACACAACTTGTCCGTGTATTACCTGATGATATGATAATTTTGTTAGTTTTGTCATTGATCTGAGAAATACATGTCCGTTCATTGACATCAAAGGAATGGACAGAAGAAGTGGTCCGGACACCAAAATTTTACAAGCTGACAGTCGTACAATTATTATCCTACCACACTGACTGCATAGGCCGCCCAAATTTTATAGCCGAAATCAGGTAAAAATAGCAGCATTTAGGTGTAGAATAAGTAGTAATTTAAACAGCAGTGCTAATGCTGGAAAATCTACGATTCTTAGCATCTACGAACATTTTAATTAGAAGAAAAATACGCAAATGTAGAATTTTAAATTGAACAAGAAAACAACCCTAGATTAGCGAAGTTTTTGTATAAAAATTGTATTAATTTCGGAGGAGATCAGACTTAGAACCCCTTTATTCAAGAATAAATATATTTGCAGAAGCGGGAGGAATGATATCCGAATTTACACGGAAATTAAAGAACGGGACAGAAGGAAATTGATGTATCACCATCTGTCGAGGAAAGCAGTACGAAACGTGAAAAAAGTGTTAGGATTTTCAAAGCGTTGGGAAAAGTGGATTGGAATTAATGTAATTAACTAGACATAGATTTTTGAGAATAATGCAACATTTCAAGGAAGATAATTTTCACAAAACCCAAATCAAAATTGTGATTAAGTTACACTGTGAAAAAAAAGGACAGTTCTTCTATTTCCCCTTTCTACTGGGCCGATTGACGAAGTTCAAATTGCTTTTTTCACAGCAAGAAAACGAGACTTAAAATATATAAATCATTTATATATAGCATGATTCTAATATAAGTATTTTGACACAAAATAGGGCTTTTTCTGAAATAACATACCGATTTTTCCCATATTTCGATTTTACCACTCAAATTATTCCTAGATACTAAATTTTGTAATTTTTGGTGAAAATTTTATGGAAAAATTTAAAAATTTATCTTGGCGCAATTTTTTTTCAGTTTGCGCCGAGAATATTTAACTTGGCCGAACTTCTTAATTTGTAGCAATCTATTTTCTTTTTCTTATTTTCATTGTACACGAGCGGAAAAAAGGTCAACATTCATACTTTCAAATACTTTTTACAGTGTAAACCATATTTGGCGTTATTTTCGCTTATAACAAGTATGCCAAATTTCAAAACGCCCGTACTTGTAAATTCACGTATATATTAAGAAATTTTGAATAAAAAAGCTCTGATTTTTTTGCAGGTATGCTTCGAAATACATCTACTTTAAGATGATGCCAAAAATTTTATAGGTTATAATTTAAAATGTTTTCCGAAAAATTTATAAAAATTATTTAAAAATACAAATTTTTAAAATAAATCATAAAAAATGTGCTAATTATAACTGGATTAAGCCTAAATTTCGAATGCTTGAAGAAGGAATCAAGTTTAATACAAAAAAGATATATTAATAAATACATACCAAATTCAATTAACATTAAGGAGCTAAAATTCCAGAAAATTTCAGAAAAACGTCCGATTTTGTGTCAAAATACCTATATTAAAACAATGCTATGTATAAATCTAATACATGCTCTAAGTCGCGCGCTTTCGAGACATAAAAAAAGGCAAGTTGTAATTTCGTCAATCGTCCCATTAGAACGAAGATATAGAATTGTCCCCCTCTTTTTTTTTACCAGCTATGATTAGCTATCGAAGACTTGTTTATTTCCCATTTTCGAACAAAGTATAATAGATTCTTTAGGGCGCAGTTTTTTATAATGTTGACTTTGGTAGACACATATAAAATACGCTCACAAGATATGCTAAAATTATCCAAGAATTAAAATTAGAAATGGCAACTTAAAGAACCGAACAACAAACTTTTCTTATAAGCCAGAAAATAATTTGGAATTTGAAGTTGTTTTTTTAAAAGTTAATTTTTCTTAATAAGGTTGCTACGAAAAATTTTATAACTTATAGGAGGATATTACAGGAAGGTAATGTATTTATTAGCATTGTGCTTTCCACCT
>KK118055.1:179761-198167 GCA_000611955.2 Stegodyphus mimosarum | reverse complement strand
AAGAATAAGGATCTATATCTCATAAATTTCGAAACTGGTGCAGTGTTTTTCATAATATAAGCCAATCTAAGGTATTTTTTGCCTAGTTTTTACAATGTACAAATACCTCAAAATCTGCCAATGAAATTAATGAATCATAAATTCTAAATCTTAAATTCTAAATCTGAAATAAATACCTGCACATGGTGTGGACATCGGATTCTCTGAAAAGCTGGTAGCACTCTTCGCACACTCTGTCTAGCCTGGCGAACTTGGCTTTATCGTATACACCCATGCACCCGAGTTCGGAAAAACTTCTCTTTCCTTCACGGAAAGAAAGTTCGGCGAAGATGAGGGCAATTAAGTTCATCAATACCAAGACGAAACAGGTGAATTTCATTTTCCCTATAATTTAACAAAAGACAAAAACATACTAAAAAACAATAAGCTAATTTTTTTGGATTCGAGTTTGACTATCTGAAAAATATTTTGTTTAATTTTTACTTATTATTAAACTGTTATCCTTTTATTTTTAACTTCGGCAGAGGTTGCCAGGTTTGAACGTGAACTTGACTGCTACCAATTATTGCTACCAAATTCACTCTTACAGTTGCATATGTTTGATTGCAACACTGCACGTGCTCAAAATTTGGTAGTTATAGTTGCTGCTATATTTTCACAATGCGACTAACTGACATACTCAAAGATCACACAATCATTCATTTTTTCGATAATAAAAAGACAGCAAAAATTGTAATGATTTCTGTGTTAAAACAATAAAAATTGTTAACATAAACCAGAAGAGCGAAATTGTTTTGTTTGGTTTGGAATAAACATTCGGAAATAAATATCATCTTTCCCTGTCTTGCAAGCTTTCGTACAAGAGCAAAAGAAGAAACTCTCCCAGAAAAGGAATAACGAAAGAAAATGAAACAATAATATAGCAGCTGAAATTTGAAATTACAGTAATTCCAAAAAGAAAACTACAAAACCTACAACAGAAAGTGTGGCAAAATATTCGTCTGGTGTTTTGATGGCGATGAAGGGAAAACAAATGAAATAGTTCGCGCGATGAATAATAGTTTCTGGGCTGTAAGCGCTGTTAAGTACTAAATTGGTTAGAACTTTTCATTAGTACACAGTTACTAAAAATTTGGAAGAGGTCTTAAGGCCGGTAAAATTTGAGCAAGATTTTTAATAGAAAATATATATTAAATAATGACATAAGTTACGTAAATTAAATATGTGTCGTCATCTCTAAGGAGTATAATCATATATATATATATATACATAGATAGATATATGTGTGTGTGTAGAGAGTGACAGAGAATATGTAAATGATTAGAGCAGTGATTCTCAACCACTGTGCCGCGGGACTTCTGTATCCCACCAAATTCTTAAAGTATGCCACCAAATTTTAGAAATGTATTACAGTAATTGTAATGGGCTTAATCCTAGTATACGGTACACATGAGAATTGGAGAAATTTGGTTTTTAAGACATTAATAAGCGCGCCAATTATAGTATCCAGGACGATTTTGGTACTCTGGATGAGAGCGCATTTCGGGAGCATTTTCGCGCATGTTCAGTATGTAATTTAAATTGAGAATTTTTGATTGGTGCAGATGGGAGATTAGCTCACTTGTCAGACATTTTTGTTATTTTTAATAACATAAATTCAAGTATATAAGGGCCGAAAGAAAATATATTAAACTCAGCAGATGAGCTGGTGGGATTCCAAAAACAAAAATCTTTATGGAAGAATAAAGTTCAGGAATGCAGTTTGGAAAAGTTTGAGTCAGTCCCAAAAGATTTTAATAAAACTACTCATAAAATTATTATTGAACATTTGACAACATTAGAGGAGAGAATTATTCATTATTTCCCAAATTTGGATATAAAAAATGTTGATGGGGTTCGTAATCCATTTGTGATAACGAATACTTCTGCATTTGTATTAACTTTGAATAAAGAGGAAGAACTAATTTCGCTTTCTAATTTCTAATAATCGAGGTTTAATTTTAAAATATTTGAAAGAATCAATTAATTCGGTTTGGATTAACATTAGATGCGATTATCTCATGATGGTCAAAGAAGCTTTAAAAATATTATTACAATTTTCTACATCTTATTCGTGTGAATTCGGATTTTCAGTATTAACCAACATAAAAGCGAATAAAAGATCGAGTCTGATTAAAGTAGAAGATGATATGAGAGTAGCATTGTCATTTTTACGACAAACTAATAAATGAAATTATCAAAAAACATCAAGCTCAAATTTCTCATTAAAAGTATTCTTATTTTTAACTTGTAATTAATCCCATAATAAACGTACTGCTGTTTTTGTAGTACATATTATTTTATTTTACATTCAAAATTATTATCATAAATTATTTTACGCAGTGTAGGTAAGTAAACAACTTTTAAACTTATCTCTTTCTTTATGTGCCGCCAAATTTTGAAATCGTTAAAAGTGTGCAGCGACATAAAAAGGTTGAGAATCGCTGGATTAAAGTAACTCCTTGGAATTGTGGAGAAAATTCATATAGTAATGGCAATTCAGACATCAAAGATGGGAATCAAAAATTAGAACTTATAATTTATCAAACTGGAATTTTCAGTTTATTAATTGCTAGTTTATTAAATTAACAAAACAATTAAAACTGTTGTTGATTCCACAGAAAGGTCCCAACTTTTCAACTGGAACTAGAATCCAATCACCAACAATTCAATAGGATTGCGTTTCATCTTTTTTGCATTTCTGAACAAGATTCCTATTCCAGACTATAATTTGTTAATGAATATTATAAAATATCTTAATTTACATCTTAAACTATTTAAAAAAAGGAAAAACAAACATCCCCAACACTATAAAAGACAATTTCAAAAGTAAAAATAGTACCCAATCAGAACAATACTTAAAAATAAGAGTAAATGGAATAAAAATAGAGAAGCAAATGAAAAAAAAGAAGTAAAAGTTATAAGGTATTTCTCCCGCCTTCTTCCCATGCCATCGTGGTGTAGTGGTCAGCACGCTCGGCGCGTATTCGAGAGGTCCGTGGTTGCTCATTTGTCACATCTCCTGCCTCCAAATAACCCAATGACTCTACAAAGTAATTAAAGAAACATAAAAAAAATGTCCTCTCAGTAGTGGGTATTTACATACTGAGTGGCAAAAATTAATTTTAAATGACATATATGTGATTTTATAAAACTTTTTCTTATATATGCATTATTAATTAATCAATGAATCACAGGCCATAACCCTTTCCACGAATGAAAAACCACATTAGTGGAGAAAGAGGTGACCTTCGACAATTATGCCTTCGTATTTTCAAGTGTGCGCTAACAAATGTAACGCACCTTAAAAGTGGTCCAAGCAGTGGAAAATTATCGCTTAAAAATATATCATAAAAACATTAAAAACGTTAAACATTGTTAAAAACAAAATATGGTTATTTAAAAACTAGCAGTGATATTCCTAACCTAGCAATTATTCTTGGCACAAACCTTTATCAAATAGCATAAATAATCGAGTTTGCAATCGTTTAATTAGTGTTCTGATTTGAAATTTAAGGATCCTAGAATGAACTCGAAATTATGATTATGCATTCATACCTTAAACCACCGATTGATGACTGTCAATTTCTCGATAAAATTGTCAAATTTTGTATAAAGTGTATCAATTTTTTTTATTCAGCCTATAACAGCGCACTTCTTTTAATTATCAAAATGAAGGTAACTAGTATACATTTCCTAATTCTTAATTAAATATTTCTAAATAGTAAATTTTGTTATAGCACCAAAAATATAAATAAAATTTTTAATCTTCTAATGAAAATATTTACTTTGATTTAGTATACTATCTAGGGGTTTATCCTTGTTGATTATATGTTAATTATTGCGTATCTTTACATAAACTATTGATCGCTGATTACTATGGCCCAATTTGTACTTGTGGATTATATATCTAAAAGATGATCTTTAGTCTAAATGAAGCTTTACGGATGATTAGTGATTAGGCGGTTAAGAACTACATCTGATGACCTAGAGGTCATGGCCTGGTGTTCTCTTCGTTTCTATCTGTTCCTGCATCATTAGCCTTACAAGGTGGAGATAAAATACCAATTTATAAAGTTATAATATCCATTTTAATTTCCTAACCAGTTATTTTAAGTTAAATTACTTTTCTATCAAGCCCCGTTCCATTTTCCAGCCAGAGTGTAAATTTCTACCGCACGTGATGTTCAAATTAGATAAAAAGAAGTAGTTAAAGGAAGGTTTTTAGAGGATGAAATCAGAGCATGTTCTGCCTGCTTGAAGGCCACGTTCCTAACTGTGATCCTCTACCGATCGGAGTACTGCCGCGTTGAGTTATTCTTGCCATTTGGCTTGTTTACGCGACTTCGGTCAGAGCCAGCTTGTGCGTTAACTATACTGTGAAACCGTTAAACTATACTTAAATTTCATTAATTTTAGTTTACCCATTACCTTCGATTATAAACCAAAAGTTTTGGTTTCTATCAGAACGATTTTGGGCCGTCTGTTAAACTTTATTTGCATTAATGAAAGTGTCCTTTAAACCTTTCTCTATTTGTGTGGTATTTTAAGACATAGTGAAAAGTCACTAGCTGTCTTAGAAAGGTCTGGTCTAATCGTAGCTTCTGAAAGAGACCAGATCCTATAAAGTGTACAGAAAACATTTATAGTGATTTTACAAATTCGTGCATGTGTATCAGGTGTGTATCTTATGGTGACACGCTATTTAATTGCATTTTTAATAGCGTGGTTTTGAGAGGAATTAATTTTAAACTCTTATCTTTCGAAAAGAATGATATTGTTACGTGCGTACGGGTTTGTAATGGATTGAATGCACAAGTCGTTAAAAAGTTAATAAAATTTATTCTTTTCGCAAGAAATAAAACAATATGAAATGTTTCCTCAGATATATTCGTTCTATATCGCAATATCTTACAACAGCTATATTTAAAACTACTTAAATGTTGAATACAACTCAATTCAAAATACAGAGAAAGTTAATCCGATCTCACAGCGAATTCGGTACAGTCAATAACAACACTAGGTAAACAACAGCTGGCTTAAAACAACTTCAACTGAGCTGAGCTGTTTTAATCCGGCTTTTATAAGCTTTTTATCAAGCTAGAGAATATTCTCGTAAAACCTATTTTCTTGATTTTTATGGATAGCAAAACAGTACAATTACGAGATATTTATTTATTAAATATTAAATACAAGGGCTCAATGTATTTTTACTTTTCCCGCGTAGCTCTCTCTTCAAATTCGTCACGCGCTGTGTTGCACAGGAAATAAAACAATTTTAATTACAATTCTAAATAAACACAAAATCCATAACAATATTATACTATATTGTTATTATTTAGTCAAACTTTTCTAGTAGTAACCTAGCGCTAAAGCGTGCATGTTCTTTATAAACATATCATAAGGAAAATAAGTGTTTATCATTACGACTTGCTTGTGAATACTGATTGGAAACTGACTGCATTTAGATGTATTAGATTATGGCGAAGGACATTAACGTAGCTGCCTAAGAAGTCTACGTGAAGGAGTTTCTAAAATGCACACGTGAAAGGATCCTGTGAAAGCATGAACATTTTGTTAACAGTGTGATTTACAAAAATCACTAATTGCATGTCTGTAGAATTTTCTTCTTGGATTCGAAAGTGGGTACACTGCTTTGAATACGAGATAGTAGAAACATAGGTGAAGTGAACATTTTATCAAAATGCTGTAGAGTAGCAAGATTGATTCCAATGTTTAGAATGTAAATCGTAATTCCTGGATATTTTCGTAAGAAGTATATATCATTTTACTTCAGATTAAATTCCATTAAAATATTTGCAAAGACAAGGGACGGGAAGTCTTCCAAAAGTGATAGAGTTAAAATTAAGGAAGCCATCTTTGTTGATCCTCAATTAAAGAATAATGAATGATCTTGCTTCTGAAAATTACAGAGTGAGCAACACAGCTTTATATGATTCATGAAATTCCTTAAAAAATATAGTGGCAAATTTTTTAAGTAACCAATAGAAAGAAAGTTACACGGAATTAATTAGCGAATATCTGAGAAATTGTAAAGCACTGAATGCAACTTATTACCTAAAATTCAATTCACTTCTTGACTTTTCATCTAAACCTTCAAGGAATCAATTAAGGAATCAAATGAAAAATATCTTCCTCGATGTGTTATTTGCATAATCGAAAATATAAAAAAGGGGTAATGACTCTCCAAAATGCTAGCTGACTGTTATTGGAAACATGTTTCTGACTTTACAAGGTTAAGCTAGGTCATGCGAATATGGCATAGCATTCGAAAGTTATCTACCTAGGGAAAGGGAGACTTTCGCGAGGCGTTTTATAGAAAGAGACCAGTAGATTTGTACAGTCATTAGGTTATTTCGAAGCAGGAGACATGAAAAATGTGCAATGCCCTCGCCGGGACTCGAACCTTGGACCTTTCGAATATGCGCCGAGCGTGCTGACCATTACACCACGAAGGCATGCTAAGATAGCGGGACAAATACCTTATATATCTTCCTTTTAAAGAGTGACTGAGAATGAGGGAAGACAATCGCCAAATCCTGGTGGTGGAAAATCATCGTCCACCAACATTTTTAGTTCGGGTGCCACTCTACAGACATTAAATTATTTTCGAGGTCAGGAAGCGGAAGAAATGAAAAATGCCCTCGCTGGGACTCGAACCTCGGAGACTTCTCGAATAAGCGCCGAGTGCGCTGACCATTACATCACGAAGGCATGCTAAAAAGGTGGGAAAAATACTTTATAGATTTTTCAGAAGAGAAACGAACAAAAGGATCTATGCCCTCACTGAGATTCGAAATACGGATCTTCAAATTTACTAGACTGACGTGTTGCCACTTCACCCTGAGAACATACATGAAAGAATGCGATAATTCTTTACAACCGAATTTGTAATCAGAGTAAAAAGATTTGTGAAGTTTCAGTTTTTGAAAAGTCTGACTCAAAAACGCATACTAAATTCGGTTCTTTAATATGTCTTATGTAATATTTAATATGCCAGTGTAATTTATCTTGTAGGCGAAATTGAGAATTCAAAAAATATTTTAATAATGGTTAATACCAACAATACATTCAAGTTTTTAGAAAATTAATAATATAATAACTTTTCAAATAAACTAATAATTTTTAGAAAGCGGATTATGATTTTGATTATGATTCTTAATGAAATTGTAGAGACATTAGGTTACTTTAAAGCAGAAGATATGAAAAATAAGCAGTGTCCTCGCAGAAATCAAACCTCAGACCTCTCGAATACGCGCCGAGTGTGCTGGCCATTACACCACGAAGGCATGCTAAGAAGACGAGAGAAATACCTTATATACTCCGCTTTTTAAAGGGCCACTGGGGATTAGGGGAAACCATCGCCAAATCCTTGTAGTGTAAAATCACAATCCACCGCCTTTTTTAGTTTCGGCGCCACTGTAGAGACATTAGATTATATCAAAGCAGGAGAAGTAAAAAAAAGAGCAATGTCCTCGCCGGGACTCGAACCTCGGACCCCTCGAATACTCGCCGAGTGTGTTGGTCATTACACAACAAAGGCAAGCTAAGAAGGCGGGAGAAGCACCTTATAACGTGGTTTGAAGAATGTCTTCATAATGTTTTATTTCATTATTGGTATCATTAGTAAAATATAAAGAATTTTTAAATATTAATTTTGCGAAGGCATATCTATAAAGTCTTAGCATTAATTTTAAAAATAAAACAGTAATTTAAATTAACAGTTAAATAGCAAAAATATTTTAACTAAAGAGATAAACAACTTACTGCAAATTCCGTGAGATCACCTTCCTGTTGCTGAGCTACAGTCGTTTGTAATATCTTCTGCTGATATTGTAAGCAGTAGAGTTGCTTTTATATCACTTGGCACATTCGTTGCTTGAATACCGTTTGCATGGTAGTCACGTAAAATGGTAAACAATGTAAGAAATAATTATATGTATTACTCTTAACATGCTCTAACATTATCCTTTTCCCCAATAGAGATTAATGACGTCCAAGAGGACTGCGAAACTTTCAGAACTGTCTGGTGGTCATGAATAGAAATTAACGCACTCCCATTTCCCAAGACTACTGAAACTGTAGAAGAATTTACTAGAATAATTTCTGACTAGAAACAGAACTAAGAGAAAAAGGAAATATGTGATTGATTCTGATAGTATAGGAACTGCTTGCAGTTTAACAGTAACTGTTTTCATATTTATATTGTTCGCAAAACGGAGAGGTATGATTAATTTTCCAACTGGTCCTCAAGTCGCAGAGATTGATATGCTTCTCAATTTTGTTTATGTTAATAAATTACCAAATTACCTATCAAACAGTTTCGATATTCAATTTTATTTTTACATGTTTTTAAAGGGTTTTATAGATTTGAGGTGAAATTAACTTCAGACGATAGGAAAAATTAAAACGACCAGTTTTATTCTTACTTTGCTCGCAAAGACCTAATTACTTGACCATTGAGTACTTCCATTTTGTTTGAGATGCCCCTAAAAGCTATTTTCTGCTGGAAACTGTTATTGTTATTATTCACTCAGGTATTTTTATATATAATATACAATGTACGTCCAGAAAGTAAGTTCCGTTTGGTAATAAAAGTAAATTGTGTACAGCTACAGAAAAGTTATTTATTGCACAAAATTCAACAACTCTTAAACTACTTTTCCACATAACTGCCGAAATATTGCAGGCATTTGTCATAGCGTGGCACAAGTTTTTGTATACCTTCTTCATAGAAATTTGCCGCCTGTGTCTTCAACCAGTTGGAAACAGTTTCTTTCAGCTCGTCGTCATTGTTAAAGTGTTGACCGCCAAGGAAAGACTTAAGATGTAAGAACAGATGAAAGTCGCTAGGAGCGAGGTCAGGGCTGTACGGAGGATGGTCAAACACGTCCCAGCCAAATCCCTGTAGGAGGTTTTTCGTCACATTTGCAGTGTGTGGTCGTGCGTTGTCGTGAAGAAAAACAACACCTTTTGACAGCAATCCTCGGCGCTTATTCTGAATTGCACGGCGCAATTTCCGAAGTGTCTCGCAATAAGCATCTGCTCTGATTGTTTGACCACGCGGTAAGAAATTAATGAGTAAGATGCCTTTCCAGTCCCAGAACACTGTGCACATCATTTTTCGAGGTGTCAAGATTTGCTTCGGCTTAACCTTTGCTGGGGATGAAGTGTGCCTCCATTCCATTGATTGCCGCTTACTTTCAGGGGTGTCGTAAGAAACCCAAGTTTCATCTCCTGTGACTATCTGTGTCAGAAATTCTTCACCGCTTTCAGCATAACGGGTCAAAAACTGAAGTGCACTACCCATCCGTTTTGTTTTGTGTTGCTCAGTAAGAATCTTTGGTACCCAACGTGAGCAAAGTTTACGAAATTTCAGTTTTTCGGTAACAATTTCATGCATTAGTGATCGTGAAATTTGGGGAAATTCCATAGCGAGAGCACTAATTGTAAACCTTCGGTTTTCATGGATCTTGTCATCAATCGCGTGAACCAGTTCTTCTGTAACCAAAGATGGACGCCCACTTCGTTCTTCATCGTGCGCATCACTACGTCCGTCATTGAACTTTCGGACCCATCTTCTCACCATTGAATCACTCATCGCTTTTGGTCCGTAAACATCGCAAATTTGCCGATAAATTTCACTAGGTTTCACTTTCCTCGCATTCAGAAAACGAATCACAGATCTGATTTCACAAGCGGCGGGTTCTTCAATCAACACCGACATTGTAAACAAGCACAACAAAGCGTACGTGACTGACAGCGATCTCCAAATGGCGCGCGTTTCTTCTCCTTGATACAGAGCGTCTACTGCGCATGTGCGGAACTGCGATCGCAGAGCTGCAGCGGAGATAAATTGAAACGGAACTTACTTTCTGGACGTGCCTCGTATTTTCAGATTAAACGAATATCCTTTACAATATGCAGTGGTGTTTTGGTTTACAAACATAAAATTTTTCAGCCCATGGTTTAAGTCTCGAAATCCAGTTTTTCATTCGATCCTGTGAGATATCAACTAAAATATTCCCAGGTTTAAAATTCCCAAAGAGGCGAAATATTTAAAAAAAAATTGTAAAATAAGCCTTTTTTAGAAAATTAATGGACCTAAAGTATAAAAGTGATTTATTATATAGGTTCACGGGAACAAGATATTAAATAATTTTTTTTACAAAATTCATATGCAGTTACGTATCACGATTAATATTGTATCAAAAACAATAAAAAAGTGCAGAGCCTTTGATAAATTAATTAAGTTAATGGCTTATACTTTTGGCACGCAAGCTGAATATTGGAACTCCTTATTTAGTCGCAAACGGTTTTATTATTCGTGATATAAAACTGCAAAAGAATTTTGAGAAGATAATTATATAATCTCTAGTTCTCATGAAACTAAATTATTCTTATACTTTTAGTTCATTAATTTTTATGTAAAGCCTTATTCTATAAAAAATTATTTAAAATTTTATTAGTTCGACCCAGATCCATAACGTAACTGAACAGATGACCTGCATGAAACTTTTGTTGTTTTCCGCAAGTTAATGCAAGTCAGCCTCCCTTAATGTCCTCTACAACCTCTACAACCTCTACAAAACCATCTCTCGTCTTAGGTAGATAGTCTTTGCGTGCATTGCCATTATCAATTCTTCTTATTTGACTCTAACAATTCACGGTAATGTATTACGTAGCACTCGTATTTAGGTGCTAATGATTTTGTATAAACATTGGTGCAATATTTTTCAGTGTCCTCCATTTTGAGTGTTCAACTCACTAGAAAAATTTCCTTTTCCAGTCAAAAGCTTTTATTTGTTCCTTTGTTTTGCATCACATATAAAGGTAGACGCACATTGAATCTGTCAACATTTTAAATTACGAAAGTACTGCTTGTACTAACTTTATGTGATTAGGAAGCGATAGTATACACAAAGGCACTATTGCAATGTTTAACACTGAGACTACAGGCGTCAGTAAACCTTCAAAATATGTTCTAAATATTCTCTTCTTGCTTCGATACATTGTTCAAGGCGATGTCTGAAGCCTTCTATGATGTCTCGCAGCATTTCTTGTAGAACAATAGTCAGATTACACCCATACTTGTGCTCGCTGTTGCCACGTCTTGAAGGAAACAAACTTTATCCTCAAATTGTTTTGCTCACAATTCTGCTGATCTTAACAGTTTCGTGGCAATACTCATTAGAAGTCTGGTCTGTGATATAGCTTCCTCTAATCAAGGCAAAAATTGCCGGAACCTGCAACTGCACCGGCCAACGGTCCTTCGTATGGTATGTCACACATACGCAAATGCCTTCTGGCAGGATGGCCAACTCGTATTGCTCGATACAATATGCGCCAGTCTATACAGTAAAAGTTTTCCTTCCAATAGAAAAACTCATTATCAATTTTATGCATCATACTGATAAAATTTTAGGGAAAGCTAAATTCCATACGAAGTGAAGGTAGAATAACCATGTCATGCTAACGTTTACTACCAAAGGATTTACAAGTTTTAGCTTGTAGGATTTTACTTCATCTGGTAACAGTTAAATAGCCCAAAACCGTAGTGTACGCAACGCAAATGATCCCTATCTCTGAAGTAACTACAAAGACTGGAGAAGGCTTAAACAAACCTTTTTATTAGAACAGAACTTACAGCACGTTTTTGTTCTAATAAAATCAACCACAACTTGGGGGAAGAAACTAAAGTAACAGTCTACTTCAAATATAAAACGTAGCCTAGTAGTCTAAGATTGCACAATTTGATTTTAAGCTGAGCTATCTCAAAGACTCTAATCGAAATACCGAAATGAACCAGTAATGCAAAACCGAATAATTATAACTTATCAGAGCTAGCAGAACTGGCATAACATGCCCGCAAGAGACAGAAACAAACTCTCTCTCTTATGCTCTAAGAACCTCAGCTTGAATTCTATCTAACTAATTTAAATTCCAGTGAGGAAACTGAAAGGAGAAATTATAGTAAACGCTGGTAAAAGGTTATAGTTAAAGCGTTTTCGCTGAAAGAGGGAATTAGTGGCTCCATTTTTGTATACTTCATCGATCACTTCTTTGTCTGCTGCACTTTCATATAAATTATATAAGCTTATAGCACATAACCATCGCAGCGCAAATATTGTTACAATTAACTAAATCATTTTCTTTAACACAGAACCTTAAAAACGAAAAGAACTCACAATCCAGTGCTTTTTATAAGAAATTCAGTAATAAATTTGGGTACGTTACTAAGCATGAGCATGACAAAGAACTCAGACCTTCCAGAAAATATTATCCCCAAATTCGCTTCTGATTGGCTACCGCTTTTCACGTTTCTGCGGGACTACGTCAGTGTAAATTAGATTTTAGCCCAAAATTTTCAGATATTTTACATTAAGTCAGCAGTAGATACGAGAGTTTTTTTAATTGATTGCGTATTAAAAAAATTGGCACATCCTCCGTATGTATTTTCATAGTGTAAATGATTAGCATATCCAGTCAGCAAGTGGAAGATTATGGTTCAAACTCAGGTTCTGCACAGTTGATTCATCAAATTCCTTAGATTCAAAATTCAAAAATCTTTTTACAGTGGTGCGTGAATGGGGTGGATAGTAATTCGTTGTTATCTAGATTTAGTCAATTGCTTATCATGCCCCTCCTCTAATCGCTCTTTAAGTGTGGAACAATATCAGAGATTATCGAATTCCTAAGTGTATGTTATCACAGTCCCAATTATTAACAAGGGCAGCTAATAAACGCAGAAATATAATTCGTAACATTTGCAATCATAAGCCGAATATTTTAGTGTGTGAAACAATTTTTATAACTTTCATCTTCTGCATAAAAACCATTTTCTCCTTTCGTTTTCCAGAAATATGGTTATCACCAAACTATTAAGTTAAAAAGGTTCCTTTGAATTGTCATTTCGTATGTTTACAAATTTGGTATGATTATTATGGTTATTATTATTATTCATCTGAACTTCAGACAAGCATTTTCCTACTGAAGAAGGAAACATTTTGTCTTGTAGACCTCGAATTTGGTAGAGTTTTATTCAAAATCTAAGCCAGTCTTATGTTGAATCTCCTTTTACTTAAATTAAAAACCTTTGAATACGCCTAAATTAATAGATTCTAAATGTGCATGAAATATCTGCGTGTGATGCAGACACCCTGTTCGTGTTAAAGTTGTTAGCATTCTTTGCATAACCTGTTCAACTTGTAAAACTTAGCCTTATCGTAGATGGCCACCAGGTTCATAAGGCAGAAGGAATAAGATATAGATTGTATTTTTCTTTTACTGTAAGAAAAGAAACACCAGAAAAAAGTCTACAAGCTGATTTGTCGGATTCCAGTTGAACTTCTTAAAAAAATTGCTTAATTTTTATTAATTGTTAACCCTTAATAAGTTCATGTATTGACATAGGTCGCAAAGGTAAAATGCTAAATCCGACACCTATCATTCATTAATTAACAGTTTTGCACTTGAAATTCCATATGAAGATAAATAAGGTCATGGGCATTCGCCAAATAAATTATCATCTAAAGACCGACGCCAACCGGTCAGGCCACCAAGAGAGAGAAGAGAGAGGTATTTGAATCTTTAGACACATGCTTAGAAACTACTGACCGAGTAACTTTCCCAGTAATCGTCTCTCCTTGAAATTACTAAATCTATAACTTACTGACTATAATCAGATAACAGTTTCACGACGATCTGTTATCGAAACATCTTGACTTCAAAGGGATCCTCGATCAGTGAAAGAGTAGCGTCTCTGACATTACCTTCAACCGTAACGATGACAGAACTTAATACACTTTAGAAAATCTAAAGGGGAAAGACTCAGTTATTCTGTAAAATATGCCAGACAAAATAAATATAGTAGAATCTCTCTTAACAGACAGCAACGGGATTTTATTGATACCGGAAAAAAAAAGTTTTCCGGATAGCTTAATACATATCTGAAACTTATCTGTTCATGTTTTGTACACATGTTCATCAGAGCATGCGAAGTCCGTTGGTCTTATATTTCGATATATTGGTCAATATTAAAGGAATATTATGGAACATTGTGCGGATTATTTCGAACTAAATCACGTGTAGGGTTGCTATCTATCTGGAAGCTTAAGTCCTACAGACCCTACTAGTTATCGCTATATCTTGCAAATTCACAAATATAGGTGACAGGTGACGGAGGACGGGGACGCCTGGTGTTTAACGGAGGTAAACAGGCATATGTCCCGCGGCCTCCGCTATACAGAGGTAGGAACTCTCTGGAGCCCCAAGAGGCCGCAGCGGGAGTTTATTGAATTATTAAAGTGAGTTCATATAGCCAAACAGGGGCGTCTTGGATATGGAGTAGTTTTGTTTTATAGGCAGACGATTTTGGCATCTTAATTTGTAAGACATGGAGTACAACTTGTTAATACGCATACACTTAAACTGACACAGATATATACGCAAATAAATACATAATAGGTATACACTTAAACTGACACACATACACACGCAAATAAACATATAAAACATACAAAGCCCATACATCACATATTAAACACGAACCACTTAAGAATGCTTGCAGGAATATACCTAACATACAAATACAAGAATCCATGTATATTATAGAGTGGCAGACGCTGTATTAGGGTCTACCCATTTGTATGAGCATTTTGTAGCAAAATGTAATACAATATACAGCAGGTGAAGTAGTGTGAAGGTAGTATAGATACGGCAATCAATAAATGCATGATGTTATGTAAAGTACTTAGTGCTCATTGGAGAATATATATTAATTAATTAAGAGTAATAAACTATGCTAATGGTTACATAATATTATATAAGATGCAAGACCATTTTCACGGTGGTATATAACAGTTACACTATGTTATAGTTACTCAATGCTAATAGTTACACAATGCTATATATTAAGAGTAGGTACACAATGCTAATAGTTACACGTTGCTATATGAGATACAGTATATTTACATAATGGTATGTAATAGCTACGCTATGGTGACACGTTACTAATAATTACATATGGCTAGGAGATGCAAAATATTTGCACAATAAGGCTATAAAATGCAAAATAATTACACAATGCTTTATGGGACGCATAATATTTACACAATAGTGTATTATAGTTACTCTGTGTTTACACTATGCTGCAGTTACATAATGCTAATGGTTACACGATGCGGGGAAATAAAGGGATAATTACACATTAATATATAAGATACGTAATGTTCATTGGATATTACACAATAGTTAGTTAATAGTAGGTTTACGGTTTTAAGAGTTACGCAGTGCTATATGAGGTGCTAAATATTTACACTGTGGTAAAGAAACGTTGCAAGTCACAAATACAGTATAAGGTCTTAACCTGTTTTATTTAACCTGAATTTTGAGATATAAAAGTCACAACCTGTGCTATAGACAAACCACCACTTGCGGCGATGTAAATTAAGCAATAATAGTGAATTAAATTCAGACGTGGATAACACATTCGACAAAAATAAACTTTAAGCTGGCTCAGTATATTACTGGAGTCTAAGTTTAAAGTATCATGTTGCGAGAAAATGTCGAAACTATAATAACACTTTTAAATAGAGTTGGTGAGGAATTCTAACAGCGCGACGCAAATGCCGGATGCCCTCTCTAACATCCAGACTCAAAACCTTCCGCTTGAATACTCTGAAAGCTAATTTACATTCTGATGAGGAATAGGGAAAAATGAAGTCATAGTAAAGATCGAAATGATAACAACTAGTTAATTAACGTAAGATATATTACGAAAGTACAGATGATTTTATATTTCAGAAAAATAAAGTTAAACAATATTTGAAAATTACCATACGCATTGTCACATAAAAGTAATGAATTTCTTAGTCGAGATGACATATAAGTTAAATATGTCTCTCTGCTTATGAGTCTGCTACCCTAGTTTCAATCTTTCGTCAGTTTCCTTCCTCGTAAATCTGTAATTCTGCATATCGTTTTCATCTTCATCCCCTTCCTCATCTCTCTCTCTCCTAGTATATGTCGGCTTTTTTGCGGTCATCTTGACAGATTGGGATGGAAACAGCCGAGCTTACACAGTCTCTTCACTAAAACTAACCTTCTTCGAACATGTAACTAAATCCAAGACGAGAGATGATTTTTAGAACGCATCACAAAGCCAAGAGCCTTTATTCCTTTATTTCTAGACTCATCATCTGCGAACATGATCATAGGCAAAAATTTAGGCCAACAGCGACATAACGTTCTTTACATTTTTCCAACAAGAGTCGAAGTAAACATGATTTCTTTCAATGTGAGTTGTTTTTAAAGCCATAGACACTATCTTCATTGTTTACACATCAATGCATAAAAAAGATATCGAAAACTCTATCTTTATATTCTGGATAATGCATTTGCTGGAAAAGACTTACTACATTGTATAGCAGAAGCTATCTGCAAGTGTTTTCCGTATTTGTATCATTAGACACATTATGCCCATTACATATTATTTTTTTAGTCCATTACATATTTTATTTTCTCATAGGCCTAAATTTCAGATTTAAATTTAGACCTTCGAAAATGCTGTTTTTCGATATTGCCCATTACGAGTAACCTTACTGTATACAGAACGCTTTGAAACTCTAGACACAGCTTACAAATGCTTGCTGTTAGAGAGAGAGCTCTATCTTCGAGCAATGGAAATAATAATAAAAAGAAATCCGAAAGCTTTCAGATTTTATATTACGTCCAAAGGGGCTTTTTTTTAGCATTTTGTGTGTTACATTTATTTATTAAATGTCATGTTCTTCTCACGTAAACTATAAAATTAAATATAACAGCAATATCACAAAATATTTAAAAGAGCATATCTTTAGAATTTCCGACCTACTGGAGATAAAAGGTTTTCTTTTTCGTACAGTGTTGCCATTGCTCGCTTTGAAATCGTCGAGTTTCTAAATCAAAAACTCATAAATGCTTTATAAAATACGGCATAGATAATAAAGCAAATTCCAAACACCAAATCTCGGCTTCCAGATGCCCATATTCGGGTGGAGACATACGTTATTCAAAATTTGATGGTTCTAGGTATCGTTGTTTTATCACAATGCGAGAAACGTACATACATTATGCAGATTCTTCATTATTTAATTTCTTTAAATATAATACAAGATTCTAACATTTGGTGGCAACAGTAATTCGCCGTTCATAGCGAATCAATGCAAAATGCCAAAACGATTTTTGTAGCCCTTCTGGGCAAACTGCCGTTTTGGGCTAATTATAATTAACTCTGAAAGCTTAAGGAATAATTTATTGCTTCTTTTGTGTGAATATAATAACTGAAGTGCCACTGAGTTAGCGATAGACATGGCTATGCAAACTTCATAGCACTGTGCTAGATTTGTGCTTGCTTGAGGGCGCTGTGGTAACTGCTTGCATAGCCAGGCTGAGTCTCGATTCCGATCAATTAACAAGAAGCCTGCGAATATGGCGTCAGGCTCCTGAAGCCATGGATCCTGTATGCCAGGTTGGAACTGCACAAAGCCGTGGATTATCAGTCATGGTCGGAGGTTTTGGCAGTTTTTGGATCTTTGGTACTTGTACAAGCCTCCTTCCATATAATTTGGCATGTAGAGTTGTTGGGCGATTATTTTCATCCATTTATGTTGTCCTGTCATTCAAACAGAAATGGAGTATTCTAGCAAGAGAACTGCATATCTGACAGGTTTCGGTTGGCTACTGCCTGGCTGGACGATCATTCCTTTGACTTTTCTATAATAAATTGGCTACCTAGAAGCCCAGACTTAAATCCTACTGAGCACCTTTCCGGTGTTTTAGAGAATGTGAAACCACATCACATAACACTAGCTACCCTTTCCGAATTATGGATAGCTCTATCCGATGTTTTGCTAGTCATTCCTGTAGAATGCTTCCTCAAACTTATTGAACCTATGCCTCGTCGTGTGGCCACCATTATCAAGGCCAGACCAGGCCCAGCTCATTACTGACTTGCTATCCCTAATTCAGTGTGTACTTGCGTGTACTTGGCTGTTAATTTCTATTGGTGATATTCTTCGTAATGCTCTTAATTCGCAGCTTAGTAAGTTTTACCTAAAAAATTGGAAATAAATATCTAAAGCCTCAATTTTTTCGTGCTTCTGATCGGAAACCTGACACCTAAGGGTTAAGCAATCAAACCAATAGACGCCACAACTTAAAATTTATCGTTTCGAGAACAACAAAAACTGTCTTTTAAAAAAAACAAAATACTGCTATCACGACAGTGAATTTCATAGAAACAAAAATATTGTTTCGTTTTCATTACTTCGAAAACCATTTTGAAATTCCCAGCAAAGCAAATTCA
>KK118055.1:141923-179724 GCA_000611955.2 Stegodyphus mimosarum | reverse complement strand
TTGGTTGGAATAAATAAAATTATGCGAAGTTATGTATCAAATATGCGGGAACATTAACCGAATTTCCAGGAAAAATAGAAACAATAGGATAGAAATCTTTATCTATGCGTGAAAGATTACATTCATTTGCTTAGATTTAATTTGTCTTTGATAATCTTCATTTTATATGTATCACTCTTAGGAACTTCACGTTATTTTAGTCCATTATAAGTTAAAAAAATGTTTGGAAATTACTTTTTCTCATTTTAGTGCATTTAATTAATAGACACTATTATATATATATATATCAGTAAAGGCATAAAGTAAGAAATTTAGAACTAAGTTTTCACAAAGACCGAAAATTGAAGTTCATGGATAATAAATTTCAAATAATCCTATGAATAAATTTCTTTATGTCTTTACTGATATTTTTTCAACAGCTTAATGCGCGAAAAATCGAGGCATGATCGTCTTTTGCTTTTAAAAAAATTGTTTTGTAATTATATATATATAAGGTTTAATGAGAAATTCCTGCACTTGAGCTGCAAATGATTGAGTGTAAGAAATTATTAATATTTATAAATTTAAATGATTACCCTATCTTAGTAAAAATTGCATTGGGAATTAAAATTGCTACCAGCAACTGGAAGTGGGAATGCGTATTAATTTAATATTGTTATTTGTATTATTAAAATTGGATAATATTTGGCAAATTTGATTCTTAAAACGAAAATGGGAAAAATAATTAAAATGTTGGAAATGTACAATAGAATAAAGAAATAAAAACCCTTAATCATCCTTTGCCTAATGCTTCAAATCGAACTTTTTACATGATTTAAACATGATGAATACATGATTTTAAGAGGTTAGTGTTTAAAGCATTAAACCTGGATAATTAATAAATGCCGTATAGAAGTTTCGCATTTCCTGTTATTCTGAAACCCATACCGCTACTAACTAATTGTTCAAAAATGTTAAAGAATACTAATTTTTTATCTCAGAATGACATGAATATATATATATATATACCGGTTATCATAAATTAAGGACAAATCACAAAAATCAAGATTACTGAAAAAGTTACATGTAAGAATTTTATGAAAGTTGTAGAGACATTAAGTTATTTCGAAGCAGGAGACATGAAAAATGAACAACGCCTTCGCCGGGAATCGAACCACGGACCTCTCGGTTACGCGTCGAGCATGCAGACCACTACACCACGAAGGCATGCGAAGAAAGCGGGAGAAATACCTTATAAACTTACCCACAATATACAACACACAGTAAGGTATAAAATAGCATAAAAAGAAATTACCAGACAATTATGGTAGTACAGAAATTATCACATGTATAAAATGAACAAATAGAAGGTGTCAGTTTGCTATAGGGAAAATACCTTCAATATGTAATATAATCGCCTTTAGATGCAATACGATACATACAGCGATGTGTGATGTTTTCAATTATGCGGTCTATCAGTTCCGTAGGAAGCGAGCGCCATTACTCTTGCACAGCAGTTGCAAGCGCGGCAAGGGTCTGAGGGGACGGATTGAGAGGAGCTAGACATCTTTCTAAAGCATCCCAAACTTTCTCGATAGGATTCAAGTCCGGGAATCGAGCTAGCCTCTCGTTGCTCATAAGTGTTTCCTGTTGAAGATAATCATCTACAATGCGAGCCCTGTGTGGTCTTGCGTTGTCGTCCTGTAACAGGAAAGCATTACCTATTGCCCCGGAATATAGGCGCACAAAAGCATCAAGGATGTCATCTCTATATACCTGAGCATTCACGGTTCCCCTTGGAAAGGCATGGAGGTCTGTGCGTCCACCCAAAGAGATGCCAGCCCAAACACAGAAACTGCCTCTTCCGTATGCATCTCTTTCACGGATGTTTGACGGATGATAACGGGTTCCAGGTTCTCTCCATATCAAATAACGCCTACTATCGCTTTCTAGACTAAACCTGGACTCATTCGTAAAGAGAACAGACCTCCATTGATCAGGCGTCCAATGTACATGTTGTCGTGCCCACTGCAAACGGTCCTTCTATGGCGTGACGCGAGCGGTAACCAAATGATTGGTCGCCTAGCATAGAGACCACCTCCGTGAAGCCTTCTAAGCACAGTTAAAGTTGACACCAACCTTCCGGTGGCTGTAGCAAGGGAGGATCTGAGAAGAGTCGGAGTAGCGGTTATATTCCTGCGTGCACATAATGTCAAATTTCGGTCATCGGCGCTCGTCGTAGCAGTTGGCCGTCCTTGGCTAAACTTCCTAGATGCCGAATCTGTGGTTTGAAATTGCCTCCAAAGTCTATGAACCACAGAAGGACTCACATTTAGCCATCTTGCCACTTCTGTTTGACTTTGTCTTGTCTGTAGTCTCCCAATGGCTCTCCATAGCAGTTCTGCAGGCAAATGATGCCTGGAGGTCATTGTTACGAATTGGCTATTTCAGATTTCTTTTGTTATTATCATAGTGAAATATGTTGGCTTGCTCTCAAACATGGACTTTTATGCTCCTCGCAGATGGCGTATTCCGAGTGCAACGGCACTAATTTGTATATTGTAGGTTTACTCAGCTACTTTTACTTGGCAACCTATTCAAATTTTACACGGTTTGGCTTATTTTTGAGCGAGTTATCGCTATTTTTGTGATTTTTCTTTAATTTATGATAACCAGTGTAGTAAGATGGCTCATTTTAATTTAACTGATAAGTAATGTGATGTTATATAATTTGGTGACAAATGTAAGATTTCACGCTCAGTGCTTTAGCAACATCGTCGTTTCTTTTTATCTCAAAAGGTTAAGAAAAACCTGAGATATTTTTTTCTGTGTTAAAAAGCATATGCATGTCTATAAAAAGAGTCCTGACTCCGATAAAAACATTTAAATATTCCGAAAAAATTTATTATTTGAAAAGTATTTTAAATAAGACGTGAATCCTTTAAAGAATTACTTTTCGAAGCAGTGAGGATCATGTAGCTATTGCAATGTCATCTCTATCGGGCCGAGAGTTTATTATTATTATTATTGCAAGGTATTAATCTTACTTAATTAACTTAATTTCATAGTCTGAAATGCCAAAGTACAATGGAAAGACTGATTTCAAAATTTAATAGTAGATTTTTAAGATTTTGAAACAGCTCATTCACAAGTGGAGTTTTTCACAGCCCGTTCAAACGCAGTAAAGAATGCCAACCGGAAACGCAGTTAGATTTCTATGAACTCGCAATGTAATCCATCGCTTAAAAGAAGGGGTTTTCCCCCTTCTTTTAGAAGGCAAAACGTGATTTGTGGAAATTTGCACTGTTGGAATTCTGATAAATACGTATTAGAAAATGAATTGCCAAAAAAGATCCACATTTCGTAATACTTTGCGACATAATCAGTCATAATACTATGATTTCGGAATTGCATTACAAATAAACTGATAGGGCATAGTTCAAATATTTTCATGATTACATCATCAGCTAAAAATGAATATCAGATCACAGAAAAGCAATTTTTACAAACCCACTGTAAGTTTAAATAACGTGACGAATATTTATAAGGTATTTTCTCCTTTCCGTATGCTTTTGTGCTATAACTGGAAGGGCACTGGGCTCGTATTCGAGAGCCCCGAAATTCGAATCCCGACGAGTGCGGATTTCTACAGCTTCTTGGCATCGAAAAATTCTGAGAGATTCTACAAGTGACGCTCAAACTAAAAGATAGTTACAAATAATTCGTCTCCACCAGATTTGGTGACTAGGTTCCCTTATCTCTAGTCATCCTTTAAAAGTTATTTAAAGTACTTTCTCTCTCCTCTTCGCATTCCTTTCGTGGTGTAACCTCGGTGTGTTTTTGGGAGGTCCGGAGTTCGAATCCCGTCTATGGCATTATACATTTTTCACTATTCTGCATCGACGTAACTTAATGATTAGATATTCAAAAAATTGTATTACAAATTATAAACAAAAAGGAAATCGTTGTCATCTGAATAATGTTATAATCAGTTATAAATGTATGTAATTTTAATCTTTGAAGTGTAAGCATCAGTCATAAAAGAAGGTTGAACCTGTTATATCCATACTGTTAAAACCTCTGTGCGTCTGTTTGTTTGTTTGTTTGCTTGTTTGTGGCAGTATCTCCTGCGGAACGGCGAGAGTTGAGTTTCGAGAAAGGCACCGTCGGATTCCAAAAATTCGTGGGAAGCCATTTCGATCATTCTCATCTTCGTGCGATTTTAATCAGCCGAGATATTAATTGAAAACTACGAAAACGCTAATTTCCCACTCATTTTTTCAGAGTGGCAACAGTCGCGCACGCTGGAGATAAAAATCTGCTTTATTTCGAATTGTTGCCACTCATCGTTTCAAATCGTAGAGTTTGTTAAAAGAAGTTTTATGTTCTACAAAATATGACATAAAAATAGCATTGACAATTATTAAAAATATTACTATTATATAAGGTCCCATTCTGCAGTTGAAGAATGCATGCGATTGCGTGTAACGTCATTTTACGTCAAACAGTTTCGTTAATGTCAGCATTTTAAATAACTAGCAGCTGTTGGCAACTTTTTTGCTTCAAGTTACGATAATTCACACGATATGTTTTGCGACATTAATTCTTTTACTTATATTAAGAAAAAGCAGTTATATTACATAAAACTAAAAATCATGACGTCATACGCGATCTGAAATGCTTTTGTTTGGAACCAAAAAAATATTCTCGAATTTGGTTGAGAACTTATAGATTTTTCTTTGCCCAGAGCTAGTAACTTTGTGCATAGTATATTAAATTAATAGTTCGCTTTATTTTCAGTTTTTTGGTGCATTACATATTTTCATTTTGAGCACAGTTTAAACGTTTTCAGGTATTTAATGTAATTTAGTTGAATTATTATTTTAGTACAGTGCTATTTGTTTTTAAATTTATTAAAATGCCAAAACGGAAAAGTGGCATTACGGGAGATGCATTAAGAAAACAAAGAACTGAAACACAAAGGTTACGGAGCTACAGAAAATGAAGCAGAAACCAGTAGAAAACTGAGCAGGCAAGCATAAGGATAAGAAAATTTCCGTGCTCAAGAAATTGAAGAAGAAACGACTAGGAGACTCACCTGGCAAGCCCAACGACAAAAAAAGTTATGTACTCAAGAAGATGAAGAACAAATGGCTAGGAGACTCAGCAAGCAAGCACATTGCTCAAGAAACTAAAGCAGAAACGTGTAGGAGGATTATCATGCAAGTGGAACGTCAACAGAATATACGTGAGGAAGAGATAGAAGAAGTTGCAAGTAGACAAAAGACACACGACTTAGCATCATTGTCGAGTTCGAGTGGCGCAAGAGGCTTCACAATAACAGAAAGTTCGAACTGAAGAAACAATGGCTATATGAGAAGACAGACTTCGCATGAATACAGCACGACATTCATGTAGCATTTTTCACAACACAGGAAGATGTGGGCTCGAAGTTTACGTTGAGCAACACAGTGTCAGTTCAATGGAAACGTCCTGCGATCTCTGCAATGGGCTCTTCTCTCCAGGAGAAAGGAACACTGAAGATACGTGCACTGTTGTCACAACAGGAAAATTGTGGTCGCTGAAAGAAGATATCCAGAAGAATGGCGTAATTTAAAGAATGGGAACCACCAATTTTCTGAAGACTTTCTTGCTAACATACGTATATATACCTGTTTTTTACTTTCGTGCCAATACAGAAATGCCTACAGGTTCAGGTACCTATTACTTTAGAATTTATCGCGCCATAAATCATCGAGCAAACCACCTTCATCTACCTCAGATCATGACTGAGAACAGTATGGCCAACTGTGTATTTTAGATTTAGATCAAGCCTTCAGGTAGAGAACGAATATACTTAAAAGTGCTGCTCTGAATGCTGAACGGCTGACTGAAAAATATTTGAAGAAGGAACTCTACGAGAACAAGGTGCTGAAACTGTTGCTGCTATCCATAAGTACATCGAGGGCGAAAGTGTTGTTACAGGTGAGCACAGAGGACGTTACAACGCTCCGAAAGAAAATGAAGTTGCAGTTATTTTCAAGAGCGCAGATGACGTTCCTCCATCAAACACAGATATTATAATACATGCTAGAGGCGTTGGTATCATTAATATAAGTACTTTAAATTCTGACTTGGAACCTATGACGTATGTAATTTTCTTTCCTCAAGATGATCAAGGGTTCAGAGTCGGACCAGCAGTATACAGAGTAGCAGTTTTATAGTCACTGTAGAGTGTTTGTACGACACATTGGTACAATTCTATTTTGTATGGCCAAAAATTGTTAATCAAGATAAAATAAAGCCGAAACATTTCATATTGAAAGGTTTTAATATATATATTTTTTTCAGATGTATATAAAACTAATAAATTTTCCTTTGGCTACTCATCCTGCGGTTTTTCTCGCTAATATATGTTTAATATATGTGTGTGATAGCATATGTGTGTGACAGATATGTTTAATATACGTGTGTGATAGTTTGTGATGTATATATGAGGTAGTTTGGATTTGCGATGCATATTTATGATATATGATTCTCGATTAATTAAACTGTAGTTAATCATTGCTTTATAGACTTAAGTAAGTAGCTATAAGTATTTCGACAATTTCTTACCTTCATATTTTTTTCAGTACCTTGCAAATGTAAAAATTGCCTTAGAAGGGAGGAGTTTCCAGAGTTCGGAATTTTTGTACGTAACGATTTATCTTAATTTTCAGTAAATTAACAGCATAGTTTTTATAAATTATTATTAAACTGAAATTGAATCGATATATTTCTCACGCATGAGATCATTTGAGATGGCATAATGGTACTAAAATAAAGATAGAGTTGCAATTACTTTTTTTTCATTTATAAGGTATTCCTCCCGCCTTTTGAGCATCCCTTCGTAGTGTAGTCGTCAGCATGCTCGGCGCGTATTCGAGAGGTCCGTGGTTCGAGTCCCGGCGGCATATAAGCATTCTGTACCGCGCCACGCGCATAGGAAAAAAATTCGTACTTTTGATTGGGCATACTTTTTGATGACATCATTTTCTCTTGGCGTAATGACGCTTAAGTGGGATTCTTACCATTTTGTTTTCGTTGAATGACGCAAATGAGAGGCACGGACGCGTGAAAATTATCGTTTGTTTTCTTTGAAACGCAAAAATTTAGCTGCAGCTTTCTGCATACGGCTTCCTGTTTCATGGAATAGTAAAATTATAAAATCTCTGGTCATACTATTTCTCTGTTCCAAATCTATAGTAGTCTAACTTCAAAAATAAATTTACTTTTTCAGACTGATTATAAATACTGTGAATGTACTGTGTACTATGTTAGCTCCCGACGTAGTTTTTGAAAACTGATTTGTCTCATGCTTTCGGAGATTGCATCTGTATAGAATGGATATATAATGAACATGAAATAATACTTTTTGTGCATCTGTATAGAATGGATATATAATGAACATGAAATAATACTTTTTGTTTCTAGGGGAAAAAAAACACTATATTTTTTATATGAAATTCGCCACACTATAGTGTTTCAAGAAGTGTAATTTCATAGCAAGAAAAGTACAGAGCGCATAATAATCTTTTCGGTGCTGTTATTAAAATATAAACAAGCAGTATTGAGGTGTACCCTCCAGCCCAAGCAAAGTCAAGGCGTTCCTAAGCGTAGAAGAAATGATGTCATTAGAGGCCATATCCAATCACGACGAGGAAATTTTTACTATGTGCGTGGCGCGGTACAGATTGCTTATATGCGTCCCGGCGAGGCCACTGCTCATTTTTTATCTCTCCTATTTTCAAAAAGTACCTAATGTCTGTACACATTTGTAATTTTTTTTTTCTAAAACGTTTTGGCGTTGCCATCTTAAATGGTCCACCTTATATAAGAATTTCAGATCTATAAATGGATAATCTAAATCTTGTTGAAATTTAGATGCATAAAATAATTGGAGTGATATCCGATACCACCACTTTTATTGCTTAATGAAATAATTCATCCAGATCATTCATCAATCATTCATAATGATACAAAAGTATGCAGCTTAATGGGCGGAATCTGCAAGCTGTATCTTGATCATGTTGTGCATTTGTCCATCGTTATGGCGATTACAACTGAAGAAAGAAAAGTAAGAGGAGACATGTTTGCAGGACAGCAAGCGAGAGCAGGATTTTTTTGCGTGTTCGAGATAAAAGTTTGGTTCAGAGTGATTTAATTTTTTTAAGCGTCATTCCTAATGATTAATTTTAACTTTAGGTTTCCAAATTTGAAATTACTATTAGTTCAAGCTTTATATGCAAATGCGTGCACTATTAGCGTTGTATAAGAATTATATGCCGGTAATTAATTCTGAAATGATGAATTTTAGGTAGTTTTATTATAAGCAGTTATTATTTTTAGGACAGAAAGAAGAAACAATCAAGTTAAAATGAAGAATTAAAGGACTATTGAAATTAAAATTAGAATTTTGATTTATATAGTTTTTATGGAAGTGCGTCATAATATACAGACGGAGATTTAAATAGAAATGCATAAAAAATGTAGCAGCACTATGAATACATTGTTGATAAAAGAATTTTGCGATTTAAATACAGGCATATTGGTGCAAAAGTCGTGCTCATTCTTCAGCAAATTTTCACATTTTTAAAATAAGAAAGTAACAAAAAAAGTAAGTAAATAAAATAAAAGATAAAAAAAATCCGAAAGCTTTCAGATTTTACATTACGCCCAATGGGGCATTTTAGCCCAAAGGGGTGTTAGATCAAAAGGGCTATTAGTCAAAAAACGCCATTTTGCGTCACTTCACTTTCTGCGTTGTTTCACTTTTCAAATTGTTGCCACCAAATATTATCGCCATATATTATATTTAAATAAACTAAATAATGAAGAAACTGCATGAATGCATGAATGTTTCTAGCATTGTGGAAAAAGCATTGTACCTAGAGCCATCAACTTTTGAATAACGCAGTCCTCTGACCAACCATAGGCACAATTTGTTTTATTATTTATTTCAAACTTTGTAAAACTTTAACGAATTTTTGATTAACTCAATGATTTCAAAGCAAGCAATGGCAACACTGTACGGAAAAAAAAATATTTTATCTCCAGCACGCCAGACTCTAAAGATATGCTGTTTTGTTGTTTTTAAATATTTTCTGATATTCCTGTTGAATTGAATTTTATGTAGTTTAAATGCGAAGAATATGATATTTAATAAATAAAGGCAACATAGAAAACGTTAAAAAAGAAAAAAAAAAGAAATTCTGAAAGCTTTCAGGTTTTATATTATGCCAAACAGCATAACTTTAGAATTTCTGATAGAGAGTCTCGCGCGCTAGGGATGAAAATATTTTTTTTTGTACAAGTTGCCATTGCTCGCTTTGAAATCATTAAGTTTGTTAATCAAAAGCTATTCGAAGTTTTACAAAATATGAAATTGATAATAAAACAAATTCGAAATTCAAATTTCGAGCATCCAAGTGCCCATGTTCGGTTGGAGGACTACGCTATTCAAAATTTTATGGTTCTAAGTACCGTCGTTTTTTCACAATGCAATACATACATTCAAGCGGATTCTTCATTATTTAATTCCTTTAAATGTGACATAGGGCGATAATATTTGGTGGCAACAATTTAAAACGTGTTTCGCCGTTTATAGTGAAACAGCACAAAATGCAGTTTTGAGACTAATAGCCGTTTTGTGGACCAAAATACAACGAACTAGCAGCAAAGAGAAGCGAAAAAGGAATGTGCAGTCTATACTTAATTTTAATCTGACTGTTTTAAGTTTCACTTCGAAAATGTTATTTTTAGAGAAATGTTATACAAGCACTTACTTTAGCGTTACGTAAGAATTATGGGAAGAGGATTAATCTTGAAATGCCTCAGTTTCAGAGATTAACAGCGAGCAGTTACTGATTTTTCTCACGGTAGAAAAGGAAAATAATCAAACAAATAGTAGACTTAAGGGAC
Organism: Stegodyphus mimosarum; assembly: GCA_000611955.2. Lineage (NCBI taxonomy): Eukaryota > Metazoa > Arthropoda > Arachnida > Araneae > Eresidae > Stegodyphus > Stegodyphus mimosarum. Next base: position 169,785 of record KK118055.1, on the reverse strand, counting down.
TATTACAAATTAAATAAAGTTAGATTTTTTTCTAACATAGATTTTTAATATTAAAACAAACATGCGTACGTTTTTGTTCTGCCCCTTTTTGTGAGTAATAATTATCTGCTATGATATTTTGATTAATATTTAAGAAATTTTAAGTTTATTACAATTAAGTCAATCGATGAGAAAAGTATGAAATGTGGTAAAAAGAGTGTATGGTAATAATTCAAAAAATAAATAGATTGCAACAATTTTTATTCTATCTTTATATAAATTCGAGTGCTGAAGCAACTGGGTGGTATTAGCTGAACTGCTTTTCAACCCATTATTTATTATTACAATTCACTCCCAAAAGTCATCGACCATAAAGCTGTTCCACCATGTTATCCAAGCGCTGCTGATCTTTCCGAAGCAAAAGAGCGTCCACGCACTGAGTGAAGAAATTATTCTTGAAACAATTGGATCTACAAAAAGATTAAAGCAATTTGAATGATAATATTTAAAATAATAATTTGCATAATAGGAATAGCACAATAAATCACTGCTTATCTAATATCACCGGAATTTTTCCCACGAGTGAGAAAACAGAAGTAATTTTCTTCTAGCAAACAGATATCTGCAATTGATTCCAATAACATACGTATCACTTTTTAAAACGTTTTAGATAACAAGAAACCTTATCATTCACGTTCTTTACTACAGAACTCTCTCAGGGAATGCGGCTAGATTTAAGAACATAAACATTGGGAATGACATAATCATATAAAGAATAGCACATTCATTCTGAAAGGTCAATGTAATTATCAGATAATTTCAAGAGCGGAAAATGTTTCTGTTGTTAAATATAAACTTATTCTTCATGAATACTTCTAAAGTTAAAAGCTCTGTGTTCACTAAGAGCCAAGTCCGAATCTGACAATATGTAAGTCAAATATTAAAAGGCAGCATTATAATGTTCCCCAATTAGTATACCATACAATTATTACTCCGTTCATTGGAAAAAGACCAGACTTTTATTTGTTTATTTTACGAAATATTTATTTTAAACTCTGAGAAAAGTACTACATCGAAGTTCAGCATAGTTCATAACTAGCTCTCCAAGCGATCAGGTATCTGTCTCCTGTTATAGGAAAGGTGTTATCGTAGCAAACGTTAGAAGGAAGGTGTTTAACAGTATGTGCTTAATGACCAACTGTTTTTAGATAGAAATATAATACACTACGTTGTACCGATGCCACAACCGAAAGCGGTAGAATGATGAGAATAATATTTCTTAACAAGTTGCTAGAAAATAGTTCTGCACTACAGATGCGATGCATGGAAGATTGGGAAGCCATGTTGCTATATTGAGTAATCCGCATAAATAGTACTATTATCATCAAATCTTGAACAAGGAAATGTCAATGAAGATCATTTTATCGGAATCTGGCTGATTATTTTTAACGCAGCTTAGTAAAGAACTAGATTTCATGTATTGGTGCATGGTGAAAGAAAAAATGGCAAAACGCAATAGCACGTGCTAGTTGCAGAACACATTAGATCTCACGAAAATAATATTTCTTTACTCCGAAAGGCAGTGAATTAATGATCCTCGTCGTCATCTTGAACTACTACTTCATCCTTCCTTGAAAAATCACAAGCTTGATGGAAACCTCGATACGTGATTAATCACAGGTAGACGAAGAAGTGCCAACGAAGCCTCCTGTGCTACTCGCTATCCAAGAGAAAGGGGGGGGTAATTGATTGGACGACAATTTATGTACTCTCTGAGCTACTTCGATAGCAAATAAATAATCGAAGTTCAAATGTGAATGCTTGCATTCGCAACTCTAAAATTCTAAACTTCCCAAAAAAGCAAGGAGTAAACGGTATTTTCTGACTATAATTCCAAAATGCCCATTTTTTTTTGCACCTTGACTCCTTTTCTTAAAATATATTAATATCTTAATTGTTTCAGCCAATTTCGATAAAGGTGTCCTGAAAAGTATTTTTTAGCTTTTACATATGGTTTTAGTTCTTGGATGGCTAGTTCAATGCACTTAGGCCAATGCTTGGCAAGAATGTCGACACTATGAGAAACCACCGAGAGACCACGATTCGCTCTGGAGGGTAAGCAGCCACTCGTGCATTGTCCATTGAATCTCATCGTAATCCCAAAATTTCGTTCCACCCAAAATCCAGATATCATCTCCAGCGAAGATATGTTACAGAAATCCTTCGACACCAGTGTCAAACCAATACAGAAGCTTTACCAAGCATCCAGGAACCTTCTTTCATTTCAGAATTACATTATTGCTTGCCCATCTTACATATACTTTGCGGAAGTTCAGAGTGTCATGAATAATATGATGCGTGAATCAGGTGCGGCGGACCACACAGAGATGAGAAAATCGTGCCTGCGCTCCCCGCAAGTCACTACTTCCAAGCTTTTACGATGTGTCACACGACATGTTTCTGACATCGCAGACGCAATAATTCTTTCCATTTGACAGTGCAAGAGACATAACTTCACGACTAGTGTCAAGACTCTACACAGTGGTAACCCACAACACCCCCCCCAGTAACTGGGGAAAGCTGTGGATTACCACTTTATTGAGTGGCGGCAGGTAGCGCATCGGACTCCGTATTATGATTAGTACATTTGTGAAGTTGCCTGATACTTACTGCATTATTGAACTCAAAATATATTCGTTACAATTACGAGGAGAAGCTCTTTATATGTATATATAATTCATGGATAGCATAGAGAGTTATTGAAATAAGTTATAGCCCTCGTTATTTTTTCCATCGGGACAACACGTCAGATTGCTCTTGAACTCTCGACTAGAGAGATCTAGAAGGATCCTGAACGCTCGACTAGAGAGACCTAGAATGCTCTTGAGCTCTGAACTAGAGAGACCCTCGTTAGCAAAACCCTCACGTCGCGAGGAGTGTATTTCACTTCAATACTGTTCTATGCCAGCCATGAATTATATATATTTGTAAAGAGCTTCTTGTAATTGTAATAAATTTGTTTTGAGTTCAATAATGAGGTAAGTATTACGGAACCTGACAAATGTTTCAATCATAATAAGGAGTCAGACGCGCTAACTGCCGCCACTCTACACACTGGTAACAGTCATCCCCACCAATAATAATGCTCAACAATAATACTGCAATGTTGTCTTCGAGACTGATAGAGCTGGAGGAGAGAAACCTCTACATTAGAGATGCCGGTCTCCATCTTTATCATCCTTTGTTGCACTTATGAATGACACCAATATTCTATATTTAATAGAATATTGGTGTCATTCATGGTTGTTTAAACCATCAAACGATAAATTTGTATAGGTTTCAATCCTTCGCTTACAAGAAACCTCATAAAGCTTTCTTTCTCTTGCTTGGTGCATTGGTCTTTACGGAACGTTTCCGTTTTTCTGTTGAGTGGCCAATCTAACATAATGAAGATCTCATCAAAAAATCTCGCGAAATGTTTTAACAAACATCTATTACCAGCAATGTCTTCTAATGGCTGCTTAAGCAATATTTTACAAACGTCGTGAAATATCTTTTAATAGTGTTGTCCATACTTCTAATTAAAAACGAGAATTCGAAAAAACACTTAAGGTTTGTTCATTTATGGGTGAAAATAAGAATCAACAATTAACGTACGAAGTGAGCATTTCCGAATTCTGAAATTAAATTTTAACAGTTGTCAAGAAACAAACTTTTGAAGAGGAATTCAAGAACGTTCAGCGTGTATCGTTGACTAAAAATTGTTAAAACACCTCCGCATCCTTTCTGCTATCTCGGAAATGGCTAAGGCTGCGGTTGTCATACAATATATACAAATGAATAGAATTCTAAATGTAGATGAGATATTGTAGGGTAACAACTCCTTAACGATGCCCAGCTAGTAATATTAGCACCAAACATTTAGTATTGCATACTGACCTGCATGATGTGTGGACGTCTGATTCCCTGAAGAGTTGGTAGCATTCTTCGCAAACTCTGTCCAGCCTAGCGAACTTGGCCCGATCGTAGACACCCATACAGCCGAGGTCAGAAAAGCTTCTTTTTATGTGGTCGACTGTCGCACCCAGAGAGGACGCAAAGCAGAGGAAGAAAGCGATGTGAGAAATCCTCATCTTCTAAGAATTTAAAACAAAATTTGATGATTACAGTAACACATATTCACATGTTCCAAAAGTATTTTTCAATGTCTTATTTTAAAGCTGCGGATTGAATGTTACTTACACGTTTCTAACACGCAGATAGAAAAACATAAGCACATCAATTAAAAGAAACTGAAATTTAAGTTCTTTAGAACGCCACGTATATGCTGAGATGATTTATGAACTTGGCAAGTTACAACAAGTAAAAGAGTTTAAGTATTTTGTGTAATTCAATTAAGTGTCTGTGAATTAATCTTCTGACTGGCCAGAATTTTCGCAAAGAAAGCACAAATTTCCCAAAAGTACTATGAACAAAAATATTTTTTTGATTCTAATGTAAAAATTCTCCTGGTATTTTATACCTGGATTTGTGTACTTTTAAAATATTGCCTTAATTTCTTTGACATATTTTAATATGGACGTATATATACGGTCTTACAGATATCACAAAAAATGTTCTAAGCCGTATATTTACGGCCTTGCCAGTTAGAGGGTTTAAAGAAGCAATAATAAAATGATTATTTAATTGCAAGTATACTTTTAATATTCAAATGAAATTTCATCAAGGTCTTAGAAATAAACTCATACTATGCTGTAGTATGAGTTTATGCTTGTATGCTTGTATGAAGATGAAACATGCAGAGACATTTGGTGAGAAATAGAATTTATTACAAACGAGTGAACGCACAGTTTTTTAAAACTGCTACTAGCCTGAGTAAAGTTTCTAGCTGATTTTTGAAAATGATAGATTATATCAAGTGAAGAAATGAATTCAAATATAATTTAACAAGGTGACGTTCTTCAGGATATTCTGTGTGACTTGACGTCTTAAGCGGTAGCAAGCTTGGTTGAGTTTGTTTCATTCGGGTGATTTTGGTTGGAAACGATTTACTACGAACGCTTGGAATTTTCTTGAATTTTTTTGAAGTCTTTCAATAAATTTTTGGAAATTGTAGACTACAGTAAAGGAAAGAATACAGATTCTTGGGCAATTTAATGAGGCGGCTGTTTTCAACCTATTCGATACAAGTAAAGAAAACCCCAAAGAGTAATGTTACTTAACTGTGAGTTTTTTTTTTAAGTTCAACTTGATCGTAGGCAGTATATTTTGCCTTATACATTGATCTGTAAGAAAATAGAACATTAATAGTTTTATATTAATACACGAAAAACAAGTATGTCAATGTACCAGACAATCCTAGAAATACCATTCTATATATCAACAAATGTTTTAATCCGTTGAATAGTTACTTAATATGGTTAATTAGAATGGTTACTTAAGCTTCCAGATTTTAATTATAAAACTTACAGAAGGAAGTATGACTACTGTAGGCAAGCAGTAGTAATTTCCTTTTCTTTTAAACTCGGTGCTGAAAAATTAATCTTGACAACTATTTCGTTCTCGACCGATAGATACACGCATCTTGTCAACACTGTAAGATCTTTAGCTTTCTTGCGAATATTACACTGCGTTAGGTTAGCTCATTTAAATGTGGCGAAGTACACAAATGTTACCTGTCTAAGGAGAAGGATGTTTTCGTGGAGAACTTTTTAAGGGAAACTGGCTCACATACTGCGAGTAAGCGAAACTGTCTTGTTCGCAGCTTATAAGCTATATCATTGCTAAAATTTAAGAATAATTCCTAAATTTAAGCTATATTTAGATGAAAAACTAAAAATTAAATACAATTTAAAAGAAAGCTAGATGTAGGTGGGTGAAATTCAACGAAATTCTTAAGTGAATTCTGTACGCATACAAGCTTCTAAGAAATACAAAATTTAATTGATGGACTTTTGGTTTTTTTTAATTCGTCTATGACGGTGACGAGCCTTTGAATAACTTCAAATGGGAAAAGCGTGAGGTCGCGAAAAAAATCGTTGAATTCATTAAATTTGAAACAAACCGAATAGCGAAAGTGAATCAGAAGAAGGAAGCAGTGTTTTAAGGATATCGTTGGCTGAAATGCAGCATTTTCGGAAGTTTTAATTTTTCTGTAGTATCATTTTACTATTAAGTCGTAGAGTATGCAGCTTTCCTCTGAATTTCATCTTCATAGTGAAAGTTGGAGGGAAATGAAAACTTGGGTAATACCCACCTTGCCTCTCATATTCGAACATTATTTTTTTACTTTTTACACAACCAAGAATTTACACAACAATTTGGATAAAGTTCTATTACAACTTCTATGTATTTATTACAACTATTTATTTATTTATTTTATTTTTTTATTTTCTATATATTTATTACAGATTACAACTTCTATTCTATTTCTGTTTAAAAGTCTATTTATATTAATCCGCATTTTCCTCGCTGGAATGCGACCTTCGAATACGCGTCCAGCATACTTCCAGTTACACATAAACGCACGCAGGAAAGAGAAAAAAAATGTTTATTATATGCGGCTTAAGTGTCTGTTTGTCGCCGATGATTTATTGGTTGCTTGCGTAACAGTAATTACGAGATATTTATTTATTTAATATTAAATGCATACGCTCTTTTATTTTTACAATTTACAATTTATAGCATTATTTGAAGAATATACTGTTACGGATTTCGTTTATTTTCCTATGCAACGCAGACGATTTTTGAAGAGAAAACTACGTCGGAAAAGTAAAAACAAAAGAGGGCGTGCATTTAATATTAAATTCTTTATTATATGCTGCTTATTAAAAATAATGGAAAGATCTACACAAGAAATGTTGTGTACAAAGAGATCTTTCACATGTGAATTAACATATTATTATTTAAATCACCTTTATTTATTGACTCTCAAGAAATGTACCGCCAGTGATTTCCTTCATTGCACTCTACTTTAAGCAATTAAGCAAGTAAAAGGGGGAAACCTCGTGGGGCAATAAGCAAAGGGGCGTCCTCGCCGCCTGCCCTGGGTAATTCAGTTTGAATTAGCAGACGCATTTGCATAAATCATTTTAATTACAGTTTATAATATCTAGAACAGCAGTCATTTCGTATGACCGCCGGGTTTTCTAGTATCTTATAATAGATAAATAAGTAATAAACACAATTCAAGTGAAAACAAGATATTATTTATTTATTGGCAAAAGATGCTTCTATAGAAATACATACCTCAGGAACATGCATATACATAATTACATGCGAGCATTATAATTTTCTAGGAATAAAATAACGGTTTGCATTATTACAAATCTTAACGAAAGAAGATTAAGAAAGAGCGGAAAGAAGTTGGAAAAGTATTCAAATTTTAGAGAAGAAAAGAATGTCTATCCTTTCATGTTAAAAGTGAGTTTAATTTTTATCATTTCCAATTAATCAATACGCAAAAATTATATTAATTAGAATATTACACTTAATTACTTTTAAAATTTTATTTGCCTAATTTTGGGGAGTCTGTAAGACATTTTTTAAGCCCAGTCAGTTGAATTATTATTTGTAATAATTTGCTGTCTGTTTCGTAATAAATTAATAAAAACTTCAAAGCAACTAGAAAATCAAATCCGATTTAAGGCAGTAAAATATTTTTAAAATTAAACGAAACATTTTTATTGTAGAATATACTTTAAATTCCAAGTTTTAAAGCCAGTTGCTATTTTTTAGTACTTTAAAAACTTAGCTGAAGTGTAATTAAAAATATTTTTGCTTGCTTATATTAAACTGTGCAAAGTTTTGCAGTTTGCTTTTATGTTATGTATATAATAATTACTAATCAAGTGTAAATGTCAGTGTAATAACAGTGAATACGAATCACCAAAAATATTTTGTTATTAATTTCTTTCACCGGTAACAACTGAGGAATTTTTCTCGGAAGCATTTTCCAAAGATAATATCTAAACGGGAAGATAAATTTACCACACAGATGGATTTCTTCAATTCTGAATATTTTGTGCTTCTCTTCAATCCGTGTTAAATGATTGCAAAAGTCTTAGAATCCTCATGATTTTTAATCAGATTTCAGATAGGTCCTCAAATTGGACCGTAACCTAGAAGCTAACACCTGTCGTTGGCTAAAGCCTTCAGCATCTCATAAGTGACACTGCGATATTCCCCTTAATATTGATATAAACACTTTGAAGGAGGCGAATCCATGGATTTCCTCAGCCTCTTCCTTACCACTACGCTCTCAAAGGTACTTATTTATTTTCCAAAGGTACTTCAGGATATTATTTTAAATGCCCACATGTCACAAATCCGCTGTACATTTGCAAACAGCCATGCTTTCCCAATATTCAAACCTGAGCTGAACTAGACTTGTATGATCCTCTCCGGAACTGATTCAACGAACCGATTCACTTTACTGGACGAATTTACTTCGATCCCAGAAAACGGAGTGGTAGCTCTTTTACAGTTCACAAACAGCTTTCGTTGAATGTGTGCTTGGAATAGAGATCTGCTATTCGTTCGCGAATTGATTGACTTTGATGAGCGAGCAAAGAAAGAGCGGAAAGAAGTTGGAAAAGCATTCCCATTTTAGAGAAGAAAAGAATGTCTATCCTTCCATGTTAAAAGTGAGTTTAATTTTTATCATTTCCAAATTTTTGAAAAATTTTTACTGTATCATTTTATTGTTAGGTCTGTGCGGAAAGGAGGCTTTAGGGAATCATAAACTACGACTGAAAGAAATCAATTCAGGGAGTTAGCGTTTGATTGAGCTGATCTTTCCCAATCCCAAGACTCGCTCGATTCTTTGCGCCCGTTGTTCACCAATCGTTCCGGATTTTTTAATCAATATTATTGTTAGGGAGGGGTCATTCATAAAAAGGAACCAATACACTTCAGTAAATAAACGCTCCTGATCCATCTCCGTAGAGCAGTTTTGCATAGTTTGCTGTAAAATTAACACTGCTAGTTAATATATACCACTTCTGGTCATCTTCAAGGCAGCATAGCCTGAAAGCTGTAGCCGTAGCATAAAAATCTGCAAATTAAAAGCTTTAGGCTTCAAATATGATTTGAAGTGGTGACTTTTTAGAACTTTGACCCAAGGAATCGATGAAATAATAACATAAAGGAATTTTTCGATATTATATTTTTGTTATAAATTATGAGTATACAGCTTATAAAAAGTATTAGAAACAGCTTCGGTGCCTAAACACTAACTGAAGATTACATATTCAAGAAGCCTTACTTTCATGTTTGTATAAACAGTTTATAGTATACACTTTATTAACGAGAAGAAAAATATAAAGGCAAACTGAAATAAAATATTACGATAAAAACGCCATTTTGTTTTCATTTGCATACAAATACACGCTTTCAGAGCATTTAATACAATGTTCTTTTGGGTTAAAATATTTAAAAACAGCAAATCTTTGAATTTCCGATAGATAGTCTCGGCGCTGGAGATAAAAATGTCTTTTCCGTACAGTGTTGCCATTACTTGCTTTGAAATGACTGAATTTGCTATTCGAAAATTAGTTTAAGTTTTACAAAATATGAAATAGACAATAAAACAAATTCGAATTCCCAAATTCGGGCTTCCAGGTGCCCATATGAGAGTGGAAGACTACATGATTTAAAATTTGATGGCTCTAGGTACCATAGCTTTTTAACAATGCGAGAAACATGCATGCATTCATACAGATCCTTCATTATTCAATTTATTTAAACATAATGTAGGTCGATAATATTTGGTGGCAACAATTTGAAAAATGGTACAGCCGTTCATAGTAATTTGACGCAAAACGCCGTTTCCAGACTAATAGTCCTTCTGGGCTAACGCCCCTTTAGGCTAATAATCGCGATGATTTTTTTTTTTAGTTAAGAGAGTTCGAAAACGGGAACTTTTTAGAACTTCGTTTGAAATTTAATGCAAAAGAGAGTGAGATTATATTATATTTAACATAGTAATCATAAATACGAATTTGAAATGGAATTAAATCTTGCATCAACACTTACCTTCAAATTCCTAGCTTCTAAATACACTCGAAGTTGATTAGTTTCACTGGAACGAACACTTCTTTTCGGTTGTATATATACCTCAATCTTCTCCCTCCTCTGAGCGCAATTGCTTATGTACTGCACGTTTCATATTACAAGGGTATAACACAGGAAATATAATTCCCAAAACTTCATTTGAGTTTCAAAAGCTAATTATAATAGCATCAATAAACACCATCCGAATTCGATGCGCAAGCTTGACTAGACGAAGGAATGAATGTGATCATCGGTTTATGTCTCCGGATATTAAGTCTTGCGACCACCCCTATAAAAGTCCATCTCATCTAATTTCCCCAGTGGCAAAATAAATCTCTTGATTCTTAATGGAGACATTCTGCTGCTTGTTTGGGTCATTTAATTGGATAAAAAAAGAAAAAGATTCTGAGCAAAGTCCATTTCAAGATTATCTGAGGATTCGGAAAATTAGAAACTTTAAAGTAAAGAGAGAAGAATTATTGACTAATAAACAGTAATCATAAAAGTCTGTTGGATCTTTGAAGACAATGTTTTTCAGAACTTGTATTTAGGAAAGGTAAGCATACCATAAGCAAATAAAACATCCGTTTTACAATACTGATTACTTAGAGTAAAATTAAAGGAATTTAAATAGAAAAATTTCATAAACACTACATTTGGGCGAATATAAAATATTTCACTTCTTTAAAATATACTTTCGAAAGCAGTACCAGATTTATAAAAGTAGCCTGGCATTTAAGAACACATCAAGATAATTTATCGCTTATTTCTCAAAATTTAAGTAGAAAAGATGTATTTACTACATTTTAAATGAAGGTGTGATATTTAGACCAATTAATTATCTTATTTGAAGAGAACTTTATATCGTTTTAAACTCATATACGTAAGATTATATTATATTCAAGATATATTTTTTCTTTAAAGCTTTTTCAGATATGCAAAATTATTGTATTAGTTGTTGTTTTATATTTCCATATACGGAGTAGGAAATCTTTATCTTACAAGCAAAACAGAAATGGAAAATCGATATTTATAATTCAATTAAGCCACAAATGAGATTAAGAAGCTTTATAAATTATTCGAGCATCAGGTGAAGTTAATTACTTTTCATGGCCCTTCTTCTTCATATCGTGCTACCAATATTTTTCAAGCCTCTTATCAGGCCTCTTAAGATGAGCTGAAAGATTAAATTAAATCTTTTCACAACATCGCCTTCATAGGATTATTCTATTTTGTAGATTTCACTTACGTATGTTGCTTCACTTCATGAAAGTAAACTGAATTCCCAAATAACTCTGCCTGTTCCAAAAAAAAAAGGGGGGGAGGAAATAAGGTGCTACTCTGGCTGACGGATGCACGGATTTTTGGCGATTTTTTTGGCTCAATTGTTGGCACGGTTTTTACAATCGTCAGCCATCTTGAAAAACGCTGTTTTTACCTATTCTAACCTCCTTGGTTTTTACTTACAGTGTCTCACAAAAGTGATGGGACACTTGTGCTTTAAAAAAGGAAACTATAATATAATAAATTGAAAAAACATGTAAAAATTTTTTGTGGATGTGTTAATACTTTATTTACATACTTTAATTTAGTAACAATTATTACATAACATACATTTTCTCAAAATATTAAAATATTAATTTAATAAAAATACAATTGTTTAGAACGGAGCAAAAAATGGTTCACATAAGTGATGGGACACCATTAGACTATGCAACAAAAGTCGTCTGAAGTAAGCAATAAAAATATTTTTGGGGGTTTTTATTTTTACTCAAAAGCAATTGGCAATAATTTATAAAATCGTTTGCATTATTTCTCTCCAGTTTGTTTTGAAAGTTTTCTGTTTTTAGCTCTGTGCAGCCATGAATGCTAAACGAAAAGAAACTTTGCCTAAAATTCGAAAATTAGTTATTAATTTGCATATTGAACGTGGAAAATCTATTAGAAAAACGTTGAAACAGTTAATTTGAGTCATTCAACAGTTTTCAATATCATTAAACGATATAAAAAGAATCATATGATTCAGAATAAAAGAAGACCTGGCCGATTATCAAAGCTATCCAATGAAATAAAGCGAACTATCATTCGAAATATTAAAAACAATTCAAGAATGAGTGCTCCTAAAGTTGCTGTTGATTTACAAGCATTATATGGAGTAATTGTTAATCCTGAGACTATTAAGAGTAATTCGGTCTACTGGATATCACCGTAGAGCAGCCAGGAAAAAATTCTTCGTAAGTGAAAAGAATAGAAAACTCAGACTGGCTTGCGCAAAATCCAACATAAATAAGAATTCTGATTTCTGGAATGAAGTTATATTTGCTGATGAGAGTAAATTTAATATATTTGGTTCTGACGGTAGAATCTTGGTGTGGAAAAAAACCCAGGGAAGAATTTCGCGAACTCAACAGTAAAACATGGTGGAGGAGGAGTTATGGTATGGGGGTGTGTGTCGTCTGCTGGAGTTGGTAATCTTTTTTTTATTGACAGTATAATGGATCACTACAAGTATATTGGCATATTAAATCAAAATTTGAAATCTTCAGCACGAAAATTGAACCTTCATAACGATTTTAAATTCTACCAGGACAATGACCCAAAGCACTGCTTTGAATGTTAGACTCTGGCTGCTGTATAACTATCCTGAAATAATAAAAACACCACCACAATCTCCAGACTTAAATCCCATAGCGAATATTTGGCAAGACTTGGAATCAAGAATTCGCAAACACACCATTTCTTCAAAACAACAATTAAAATCGGTGCTTCAAGAAGAATGGGGTAAAATCACTCCAGAAATGACAAAAAAAATAGTCGAATGCATCCCAAGAAGATTAAATCATGTTTTAAAAGTAAAAGGAAATCCAACAAAATATTAAAACCTTTTAAAACGTAAAATTTTTGGATAAATATTTAATGGAAAATTAAGTGTCCCATCACTTGTGTGAGCCATTTTTTGCTCCGTTCCAAACAATTGTATTTTTACTAAATGAATATTTTAATATTTTGAGAAAATGTATGTTATGTAATATTTGTTACTAAATTTAAGTATGAAACACACCCACAAAAAATTTGTACTTGTTTTTTTAATTTATTTTATTACAGTTTCCTTTTGTAAAGCACAAGTGTTCCATCACTTTTGTGAGACACTGTAGTTTACGCATAGTAACATATTCAAAACTTTAAAAAAATTAATATCCTTAAAAATAATAGATTAATTTTTTATTGACAACGTCGTTATTTAAGATGGCATGCAAATGTAAATAAATACATTTACTACGAGTATTATACTCGTAATAAATGTATTTATTACTAATAATAATACTAATAATTATTACTAATAATGTAATACTAAAGTAAGGTTAAATTATTACTTTATAGCAAAGAAATAGAATAAAAACACCGCTATAAAAACATTGCGCCAACGTTCAATTGGATTAAAATATTACTTAAATTGAATATCGAATTAAAAATATCATACCAACTTTAAAAAAAATTAAAATATTACTTAATTTCAAATACTTTAAAATAAGTTTTATAGGATATAATTATTTAACGTTAAAACATATGTGGTAATAAATATCTCAGCAGTTTTTTAAAACAGTGTATTATTGTTTTTAATAAAAATTGAAGCATACAATTATAAAGTAAAAGGAAAATATGTACTTACATTTTTTTGAGTATTTAACCTGTCGTATATTCATAAGTACCATAAAAAATCGGAATCATAATTAAATTGTATTTTAACATTTAACGGCCATAAATAATGTTTAAATTAAAACCAATTACTTTTAAAGTAATATAACGTCATTGATTACATCATCCACAACATAAAATATCACAAACAATAAAATTTGTATTTCAAATTAAAAGGCAAAATTAAATTGATTTTTAATATTTAAAAGCCATAAATAATATTTAAAACACGGAAGTTATGCATAATAAAACGCATTATTTTTTAAATAAAATGACAACAAAGTATCGGTTACCATAAATGACTTGTCCAGCAATGGGTTTACCATAAGTTATACCGCTCGCCAAAAAAAATCGCCAAAAATCCGTACAACCGTCTACCAAAGTAGCATCGGAAAAGAAATAATACAGTAAACTCCAATTACAAGCAGTGTTGGTTAATCTTTGGAATATGGTAACTGGTAGTTTGGCGACATTTTAGTAAGGCGATAAAAATTATAATAATAATAATAATTTTTATTAATTTAATGTATATGTTTATTTATATTTTAATTAGTGTTCTTTAATTTATTTATATTTTAATTAAATGATAGTCATTTTGTGCATTACGCGTTTGTAGCATTTTGCAATCCATTTCAGTACAAGTAAACCTGCATGGAAATAAGTTAAATATTTGACACTAAGTATTTGCAACCATTTTTAATGTTTGCCTTATAAATTCGCAGGTGACTTTTATAATGGATAATTTAGAGGGAAAAGAAAATTAATGTAATTTCTTGCATATTTTATTTATTTTATACGTGCAAATGTTCATCCTTGGGAAGGGTATATGCAAGCTGAACATATAAAAGCTTGCATAGTATACATACTTTTTAGCGATCAGGTAATTTCATATATGTCCTTTTTTACCAACTTCAAAGATTCACAAAATTTTCCTGCATTTTCGTGGAAATTTTTCTAATTTACGAGAAAAATTATTTACATGTTTCATATACAAATTTGCCCTGTAAAAACAAATTTCTGTCCGCGTTTATTCCACTACTTTTCGGAAAATTCCGATCGTGATTTTAGCTAATAAGCACTTGGAAACAATTTCGCACCTAATCTTTGTCACGATTAAGCACTTTTGTTCCATAAAAATTCTAGCATAAAAAAAAAAAAAAACCTTTACTTCGTGAAAACAAAATGGCGCCCCCCCCCCCAAAAAAACTGGCAGGTTGCTGTAGCAAGGTTGCTCGCCAAATTTTCGCCAAAAAACCGCCAAGTTACCATAATCCGAAGATTAACCGCAGTATTTCCTGCATGCCGTGAGCATATCTCAAAACTCTAAAAAGAAGATTCCAAATCTTTCATTTAAATTCAAATGTACTAATGTTTACATCTGAAACCAAAATGAAAGATACAACTCAAAAACAAACTCATAGAATACAGATTACGTTGCCACACAAAAAAAGCTAACCATTGAAAGTCTAAAAAATTATTTTTTGTTTTCCAGAATGACGTCATATTTCATGGAGCACGTAATAATTTTTCCTTACACTGCCAATAAATATAACAAGGGTAATCCAAAAAGGATAAGCAAAAATAATCCAAAAATGGCGCTATAAAACTGTAATTAATGCAAGCGTACAAAATAACTGGGCCTCTTTAGACATTTTAAATCAGTAATATACAGTATAATGTTTAAAAAAGGAATTAATTCAAATAATAACAATTTCATAGATTAGCAGCTTTTATCTTGAAATTTTTCTTCGGTTTTTAGCCCAAAGGGCGTTAGCCCAGATGGCTTATTAATTTCGTTTTGGCATTTTGCGTCGATACACTTTTTGCGTTGATTCACTTTTCAAACTGTTGCCGCTAAATATTACAGCCTTGTATTATATTTAAAGAAATTAAATAATGAAGAATCTGCATAAAAGGTATCTAAGTTTCTCGCATCAACGGTACCTAGAACGATGAAATTTTGAATAATGTAATCCTCTACCAAATATGGACATCTGAAAGTCTGAATTTGGAATTTGTTTTATTGTGGATTGCGTATTTTGTCACACATTAAAGAGTTTTTGATTAACAAACTCAACGATTTCAAAGCGAGGAATGACAACACTTCCCCTCCATGAGGCTCGCGTCGGCGAGGAGTCGAACAAAGGAATGACCTAGCCCTTTCTATTTATCCCTGCAGAGCAATAGCAATAATGAAAAAAAAAAAAAAACTATCTCCAGCGCGCAAGACTGTGTATCGGAAATTCTAAACATATGCTCATTTTAAAATTATTTTGGGATATTGCTGTTAAATTGAATTTATGGTTTAAGCTCGAAGAACACAATATTGAATAAATAAAGATAACACACAAAACGTTAAATAAATGCCTCTTTGGGGAGTAATGTTTTATTATTTTTAAACTTATGTATTTATTTACGCGCAGCTAATTGTTTTTGTTGGTGAGTTAGTAGCAAAAATACTTTCGAAGATTTCTGAAACTGTTGAAGTATTGTGAAACTGTTGAAGGTTTGTGAAAATGGGAAAAACATAAGCTATTGTTGTCTTTATATGAAAACTACTGATGGACGTGAGAATAGCAACAAAAAATCTCTCTTTTAATGAAAATAAAGCATAAGTTCCAAGAATTAAATCTTTCATGAAGTACCTGAATTTTCAAAACTTTGAGACCTTTCATTTTTGGACAAGAAAGAAATTCCGATAGCATTCGTTTTCCTAATATGAAATGCACTAAATGCATTCAGACATCTTCCTAAATTGTTCCTGGATAACTTAAAAATTTTTTTCAATTTTATTTTAGACAGGGAATATTTTATAGACGTTAGGTTTTTTTTTACTCCCTTTTTTATTTTATTTCAGTAGAAACACGTTGCCAGCATACAGTCAGAATCGATAGACATTCATCACTGCTTTTAGTAAGCGATTGTATTACCTATTTTAACTTCCTTGTATGAAGTAAAGGAAGTATTCTAACCGCGAAAACTTTCGGGTATCATATTTAAATGAAAATATCCATTTTGACCGCTTTCGAAACCATTTGAACCATATTTTTGGGTAACATCTGTACGTACGGATAGACTAAAGAACTGTTTTTGCCCCCCAAAAAAATTGGAAAATGGATTCAGAAAACAATTTTTCGTGACTTCTGTACATATGTATGTAATTATCTCGTATAACTCAAAAACGAGTAATTTCAGAACGTTGAAATTTTGTATATGAGACTGCTATAACATGTAATTTTGCTCCTCCCATTTTCGTTGCTATCGGCCCCACCAAAAGTGCATATATATACATATACATATACACCAACTCTGCTACCCGGCTTGGAGTTCAGTTTTTCTTTTATTCTTATATGTTGATAAATTGTGCATTTTTTGCTTTAAAAGTCATTGAATTACGTGGTTCTTATGTTCCAGTTAAGATTTTTATGCCTTTTGTTAATCTACATGCAATAATTGTAGAATTATAAACAATTTAAAAGCTGTTTAAATTCCATTAAGCCTAACGAAACCGCCATTTGCTTACATATGAATAGCAGAACAGTGAATTAGGTCAATTTCTGCACTTTTAGTGTCTTTTTGCCGAGTGAGACCAAAAGTAAACTTTCAGTTTTGTGCACCGAAAAATCTGCCTTTTTATTCGCTGGCCGAATTGCTTGTTTTTGCATAGAAACTCTAATTTTAAATGTAAAAATTGTTCCTTAAATGTTTTTAACTGTATTTATGTTTTATTATTATATTTTTTTATATTTTTCGATTTTTAATAAAGATATTTTAGGGATTTTATCTATTTTTGTCTTGTCGCGAAGTGAGAACTGAATTAATTGAATGAAAAATATATCTCTAATAAAATTCAGGGTAGGTTTAAATGGAATGCAAAAAAATATGTATAATTTAATAGCCATACAAGGAAGTCATGTGGTGTCCATATAAGATTTTTTGTGTATTGAAGCTGCTGATTGAGAAATCCTTAGATAATCTTAACGTGGACTGCTTTCATTTCGTCCAAATGTTTTCGTTCGCCTTACTCAGTTGCATCCAAAAAGCAACGAAATGCCTCCATTGAGAATTGGGATATTTCTGCTTTGGGAAATTAGAAAATATGAATATCTAAGAGCAAGACTGGGAGATAAAGTTAGTATCTAGGGACATAAATTAATGACACTTATTTTTTTCGTCTAGTCTCCTGTATATATGCATTGAGTTTGAATGATGGTATTTATAAAAGTTGCTGTACTTAGTAAACTACTCTAACTCTTGAAACTCTAATGAAGTTGTAGGAAATGTTATCTTGTTTATGTCCTGCATTAGTAATATAAGACGTGTATTGCATAAATAACTAAAATCCGAGGTATGAAAATTTGAGCTATATATACCGCTAAAGTAAAAATGATTTACACATAGAACTAACCAACTTCGAGTGCAAGCAGAGGCTCCGAACTCTATAGTAAGTGCTTGTGTTATCAGTGTCTAAAGAAATGTTATGTTATTTCTTTTGTTATATAAACATTGTTTCTCTTTAAATTTCGATTAGAATGATGTCGATTTTCTAAATCAAAATGCGAGTATAAAATGTAAATAAACTCGACACATTTATATAATGCAGTTTATATATTCATGCTTTAAATTCGTTCATTTTAGACATCCCAAAACAAGAGCGATTTCGACTGAAACATAAATATGTGTCTCAGTGTTCTGAGCAAAGTTAATTCTTTCAAGCAATACAAACGTTAAGGACTTTATACAATATCAAAAACTAAACCTTTTTGTTTCCGAAATGTTTAACTTCTAAATATATGTTCCAAATCTTGGAAAATCTTTTCTCCTGAAACGAAAAACTGCATATTTATCTAAAGATTATCATAAAGTTCTTACTTTTGTTTTAAAAAAAAGAAATTAAGAAACAGGAAATAAAATTTTAAATTATTTCAATTTTCAAAAGTTTCTTTTTAACTTATATGTACAGAGCATTTTTCATTTTTGGATGAATCCAGTCTGTATATTGTTAACTATCAATTTTACTTCATGAAAATTACTGTAAATAGGTCTATGACTCCAAGTACATGTATGTGATTAGAATGCATGGATTTATAAGAAATTTTTTGCCTTCCTAGCAGCGTGCTCTTATGGTACAACTATTGGCATATCCGACTACCATTTAATATGTTCAAATACCGGCCACAGCAGAATTTTATGTTACCGTATTCCTAAAAAACTAATAACTTTGTAGTTTTGCAGATTCAGGTGTAATGGGCTATACGTAGTCACCATCTGAATTTCGCCAACTAAGTCTAGCTTTCCTTTTTCCATTAGCACTTTAAGTTGGAAAGAATCTAAGACATTCCCATCCTTCTTAGCCGCCTAATCTTGCAGTGTAATTGGATGCAAATTTGACTAGCAGTCAGGAAATTCGGAGCTCGAATCCCTACGAGAGCATAGCTAATTTTTCGTTACGTTTCCCGCTCTCAAAAAAATATCTGAAAGTCCTACAGTTTTAACATCCATATATCCTGTTGTTTCTATAAAGGAGCAAGAAAGGAAGTAATGGGCCTAATGCCTTTTACTTGTCTTACTCAAAGTATTCTAAACTCAGCTTTTAAATTTTGTAAGCCAAATGTATCGTGGCTTTAGTCGGGATATATCCATTAATGGAGGGAAATGCTTTTAAGCTATAGAAAATTATTAGTGTCGTAATAAGTACAAGAATTTTCCTCCAGCTTGAAATTTCAAATAATGGTTCCGTTGCCAAAAATAAAATAAAAAAACCAGTACTACTTTGAATCACATAACACTCCTTTAAAATTAAAATTAGAAAGGTATAATAAGTAGCTAGTCAATGTTCAAAAGTTAGTTGATTTGGATTTTTACTCACATGTTTCATAATTATTTTCAGATAAAAGTTAGTCTAATTTATTAATTAATTAATTATTTTAGAAAAAGAAAATAAGGAACAGGAAAATAAAATTTTCAAAAGTGTCTTTTTAACTTATGTGTACAGAACATTTTTCATTTTTGAATGAATCCAGTCTGTATCTAATTAACTATCAATTTTAATCCAGTCTGTATCGAGCTAACTATTAATTTTTTAGTTAACTATCTAGAATTAATGTCACATGTTTAATTAGTATGTCTTCATGCTGCTATAGACTCAAAGCTGGAGGATTGATTCTGCAATCCTGGAATAAGCCTTCAGGAAACATACTCAGAACGCTTTAAAATATAAATTGATTTATGATTTCTAAATATTTTGGATATGCTGCAAGCGTCAAGAATTTTTTTCATTTTCAGAAAATGAAGATTTTTTGCATCACTTTCTTCCTCTGCTTCGCGTCTTCTCTGGCTGCCACAGTCGACCACACGAAGAGGAGTTTTTCTGACCTCGGCTGTATGGGCGTTTACGACAGGGCCAAGTTTGCTAGGCTGGACAGAGTTTGCGAAGAATGCTACCAACTGTTCAAGGAATCAGACGTCCACACATCATGCAGGTGAGCTGCCATACATTATTTCTAATTCTGCTCTGATATTATTGCGTCTAATCTCAGCTGTTTGTAAAGTCCAGTTTTTAACTGCAGTGAAATTTAGCTCTGTAAGAAATAAATTGTAGTTCTTGAAATTATGCGATCAACTAAATTTTTAAGGTAATGATAAAAAGCCTCAAATACTAAAAGGTGCTCATTAATCTTCTGTACTTATACCAGCGTTTCGGTAAGGGTTTTTGAGTGTTTTGTGGACAGTTCAGAAAAACCGCTGCAAATTATTATTATTTTTTTTTTGGTAAAACAGTTGTATTTTAAAGTGGTCCCTTGGCCTATCATTCCACGCTTCAGTGGATCTTATGTTCTGATCTTGACTCAAAGGATGCAAGAAAGGACATCGACTTACACGTGTGTCATCTGTCGACAAACTTCGCCATTAATAACTGAAAAGTATTTAGATTAACAGTAGGGCTCTATTGGACTGGCTTCGGGCCTAAGTGATTCTCGGTCGTCTATACGACATCTGAAGAACTAACTTAATGGTGGTATCTAAGCGAAATATATAGAGATGTCAACAAACCGAGTCAAATCTGGCAATACCGTTATGAGTTCCTGACGCGTTCGAATGAACCTTTTAATGACTGCGAAGACTGCTTATTTTTACCATGACCGATCGTATAAACGCCTAAACACCAGAACATATATAAACATGTGTAAACATGTATAAACGCCACGAAAGACTGATCTCGATGGGTCCGGAAGGGTTAACTACAAGCGCAGGAAGCAAAACATACGCTGCCACCCCTACGCCAAACCGAGAAAGACTGTCGAAAAGGGGACCAATAACAGTTGGTATTGCTTACTAAAGATAGATTGCACCACTAGACCAGCAACATCCTAGAACTAATTGCTAACCCTAAATCTATCACCTGCCGTCGTAGATAATGTTAAGATGCAAAATAGTAATAAGGTATATAAGAATGAAAAATATCTACCAGATCTCCCTTATTTAAATTCAACATCTAACTCTTGTGTTCAAGCTATCTACGTTAAGGAATCTGCAATATGGGATATGATATCCAGCTGACTTCCTTTCTTATGAAGCCAAAAGAATTCTTTTCATGGGGTTTGGAGCCGATATTTAAATGCCTGCAGTATTCGTAAGATTCTGTTGTACTTCATGCAGGTGTAGAGATTCTGTTTTCAATCTTCCTGCTAAAATAGAAGTATTTCGATGTAGTATTTCGCTTGTGCTGCTTCTGCCATCATCATCATCATATTTACTAACAGCTGTTCCTCTATGCATTGAAGCATTTTAATCAACGAGAGGATTTTTTTTTCAGGTGCCCCTCTTCTAATTCCAATAACACTTTACCCCATCTCGAAACGTCCAATCTCTCTTCGATACTCTTACTCACTCAGATGATGTCATGGAAGCATTGTGCAGCTAACACTCTCTGTCAATGATACCATTGCAGTGGGAAATATATGACGTACTAATTTCAAAAAGCTTAAATAATACATATTTATAAAGTCCTGATTCATTTCGGCTTATCGGAAGTTAACAATTCATTATTCAGGTGACAATCCGTTGTTCAGATGCCGGCTTTTTGTACAGATGTTAAAATATGTATTAAAGCTCTTTGTTCACAATTTTTCGTGCACCTTCGTACTTGCTTGGTAATGTGACAGAACGGTAATTATTTGTTGCATAGCACTTGTGAAACGACGGGTAGAGTAAAATTGGTATGAGAAGGAATAATTAAAAGCATATTGCATAGTCCATAAGTATGTGTGGAACATATTGTTACGGATTTCATATTTATTTCGCTATTTACTTAGAATTGTTATTAAAATTGCTTTATTTTCCCGTGCAATGCAGACGACTTTTGAAGAGAAAGCTAAGTTGGAAAAATAAAAATAAAAGAGCGCATGCATTTAATATTTAATAAATAAATATTTCGTAATTACTGTTGCCGTACAGAAAAATCTAGATTGTTCTAGTGATAATTAAAAAGCTTGTTTTCTAACAGTTATTTTAAGTTTTGTATCTTTCCTATCTTATTCTAATTTCAGGTTACAATTTCCTGCCAGAATGTGAATTCAGAAACGTAGAGAATGCAAATGAGAATGAGTACTATTTAAGTCGTGACTTAACCGACTTCAAGAGAGAGATAGAGAGTCTGATTTCCGGACTAGAGCGCGTTTGCCTTCTGGCCATATCTCTCTTAGCTGTTACTACGCTCGGCCATATCTAGGCCCCTGCTAGGCTTCGCCGATTTAATTAATACTTAGGGGCCAACTAGTTAGATTCTGATAGCTTCCGCTATATTTATTTAAGAACTTTAGTTAAGTTAATTTTAGTTCAAATTATTAGTATTTAAGTTCAAGCCCGAATGATGGCTTTATTGTAAAGTTCCAAGCCGGAACTGATTGTAGATATACTGGATAATAAAGGGTTTTAAACCCTTCTCTAATCTCACCTGTTCCTTTCACACTTAAGCGATTATTCGCTTGTAAAGCGTTCGTGGGGTTCTAAGTAAGAACTTAAGATTTAAAGAGTTGAACCCTACAAGCTTATAAAAGCCGAATTAAAACAACTCATCTCAGTGTAGTTGTAGCTGTTTAAAGTGAACTGCTGTTTTGTTTACTTAATCCTGTGATTGATTGTGGCGATTTGGCTGTGAGTTAGAATTAGCTTATCTGTTTTGAAGTGAATTCTGTTTAACGTTTGAGATATTGTGATATTGCACTAATATCGCTGAAGAAATATTTCAGCATTTTGATTTATTTCCTGTGGAAAGAATAAATTTTTGTTAACTTTTTAACGACTTGTGCATTCAATCCATTACGAACCAGTACGCACGTAACAATATGCTATGTAATAAAAGCAAGCCTGTTTTAAATAATCTTGTATTTCAAAGCTTAGCAATCTGTTTTTGATGTGCCTAATATAAAAGAAGTTTAAAATGGAACAGAAAAAGAGTTCAGAGTTCCTTCGAGGGTCTAATGAAATTTAAAAGGAGAAAGCTTAAGTTTTACTAAAATTTAAAATAAGATTCACTACATATTGAAATAAAATACTGGTAAAAGTTTACAATTGGGTGCCCCTTGTTTTTTGGCGATTCTGTTTTGATGCCAAGATCGGCGCCAATACGACACAATTTCAAGATGGCCGCTACACAAAACCAAAACAAGAAGTCAAAGAATTTCACAAACTCCGTGTCCATGTACACATCGACCTATTTTCACTTAAAAAAACATCAGAGAATTGCACAAACTAGTCATTGCACATTTTGACTTTGTCCATGTGCACATCGATTTATTTTCAATTAAATAAATCAAGAAGCTAAAACCATGTTAAAACTCTCATGGTAAACAGAAATGGGGTTTCATCGCCAAAACTGAACAAAATTTTTCGCTAAAAAACAAGGGGCACCCAATTCTACACTAGAGCCTACTTACGTGTGGGAGTGGTCCAACAGTTTTGTGATAAAGTTTACTGTAATAACTTAGTCGTGTAATGTGATAACAGAATTATTATCAAGAGCATGTTCGAACGTATATTAGAAGGTTAGGCTCAACCGTAAACTTAAATAAGTTTTGGCAATGTTATTCCAATGAAATTTTAGTTGTATTAGTTATAAAAACTTTATGAAATATATTGCATATAATACTTCAGGATACATTTCGTATATCTCTAAATTATTCACCTTTTCAGATTAAAATCTTTTAAATACTGAATTTCACTGTTCTATTTCGAAATGAGATAGGCATACAGAACAGTTTATTTTAGGACTTTAAGATAAATAATAGTTTTTCTTTTGAAAAATGGAGACGCTTTTTCATCTTTGAACCATTTTAAAAATTTCATTGACTCTTATAGACTTATTGAAAACGAGATTCTTCATGTGCTTACAAAGTATTACGCTTTGAGACATAGCATAGTATATAAATAATCAATTTCTTGAATTCAGCTGAAGCTTGTTTTTCCAATATCGAGTCGTCGAATTTAAAGTTGTGATTGTAAGTTTTGTAGAGTAATAGTTTATGTTTTGTTTGTCTTATATTTTTATAAGGCAAGATATACTTTTAATCATGTAACATACTATTTCATACCAGATGATTTCTGCTTCATAAATGCGCATGAGTATTACTATATCAATTGATAAAAACGCTTAGGAACTAGATCCTTATTAATGCCAATGAAAGTATTTTTATATCATTTTAGATCCAACTGCTTCAAAAATAACTTCTTCACTCAGTGCGTAGACGCCCTTTTGCTCCAGAAAGATCAAGAACGATTAGACAATATGGTGGAACAACTCTACGGCCGATGATCTCTTTAAACGATGTTAGTGATAAGCAAGGATTACGAAAAAGCAACTCTGTGATCGATGCCTTCCAGTAATCCCAGCTCTTAAATAAAAAATGTATTCAAATAATAATAAAACTCATATTATACTGAAAACTGATTGCGATTTTATGCTGTAACAATGATTTTTTGTCACATTTAAGACCTACATGAAAGATCTCTAATTTCACTATCGAAACAGCAAAAACTAAGTGTTAGTAACAAAGTAAGGCAGAAGCAATTATAACTTTGTCGTAAGATAATATTCAGGACATAAATTATTCTATAAATTCTAAGGCGTTAAAACTAATTGGGAACAGCTTATCCTCAAACCTTCTGGCATGGCATAATAAATTATATTCAATGCTTGTCAAGTTGTCGCCTCTGTTACTGCTTAATTACAAACAGACAAGATAAAAAGCAAGCTAAAATTTAATACAAAACTTTATTAGCTACAACTGGTAGGTATTGCAACTAAAATTAGCAATACAAACTGTACGACTTCGCCTCGACTTGAAGAATAACTATTGGCTGATTTAAAAATAGGAAATCCAGGGTCATTTTCAAGTACAGAGTTTCTAGGCACGAGGACAACTTGGTTCATCAAAGCAGCATTTGCCTTGTACAAAACAAGACTGACATGCACTATAGCTGAAATTCTTCTCAAAAATAAGAGTCAGATATTTTTCGAACATATCATAATTTATAGTTTATTCACCAAACATGTGATTTGGATTAACTTCTCTACGCACTTTGTTGTTTCAAAAAAGCATGAAAGAACATTTGACAGCATTTAATTTTAGCATCTATTTTTACACCATTCTTGAACGTTACTCCGTGCACTTTACGCCACCAGAAGGCCTTTTTTGTGTTTGCTGACTTTTCAAAGACTGCAGTATCATCATCAATGAAGATGGCTTCTTTTTGGGTAGAAAATGGGATAAAATTATTGAAAACCATAATAATCGCATAGCCCGAGTAAAGAGCCTTGTTGCATTGTTGATTGGATGTTTTTGATATTCGTGTAACAGGTTCCAGTTCTGATGCTGAAGAACTGAGAGCTAATGTACCTTGAGATTAAATGGATAGACTTCGGATAAATCTATTGAGTTTCCTGATTTGGTCCATGCTCCAGATCTGCTCAAATGTCTTTCAAAATCCAGAAAACAGACATAGTGGCATTTTTGGTATTAAAGTCCTTGCAGATGATTTCTACTTGTTGAAGAATCTGTTTTGCAGTGGAATGACTCTATCTCAGTGCAAACTGATAAGAAGAGATTATGCCATTGTAGAAGATGAAATTTCCAAATGTTCAAGAATAACATTTTCGAAGAATTTGCCCCAAAGTACACAATAAGCTAGAAGCAAATATCTGATATAGGTATACCTGGAGCCTTTCCTGACTTCTTAAATATGATATTAAAGGTCAGCTTCCATGCATTTGGGTAATATAAAACTTAAATCATGTGTTTAATAAGGTAAAAAGGAACATAATTACATTAATCCGACATTTCTTAAGCGTTTTGTTTGGAATTTTTATCAATTCCATTGGTTGTCCTCAGATAGTAATAAAAGGTGCTAGTAGCATTAGGATCAGTAGGAATACGACTAAGAGAATCAAAAACTAATTTGCCCCGTTTTTTCCGCCAATTCGGTATTCGTATTATAAACCGAAGAAACTGCAACACTAAGTCTTTGATACCTCAAGTATGAGACCAATGTGCTCTTTCTTAGTTTCTTGCTTTCGACCAGTTCCATATGGAGTCTTTAGTGGCCAGAGAAGTGACCAGATCTTTCCATGCAATGGCATTCTGGCAATGAGCTTGATACTTAGCCTTGATAGTTCTTTGAAAAGAATTAAGCTCCGGAGAGCAAATCCAACACTTTTTTTTCTTTATTTTCTTGCTTTAGTCCAGAATGTCATCCAGCAGAACATATTTCTTATTTACTGCGCATTTATATCCATTTTTTAAGGTGCTAATTTATCAAAACGGCATCCAGCAGCTATTACTGGATAAACTATATAACAAGCTGGATGAATTGAATTGTTTCTCTTCCATCCATGGCGGAGCTTGCCAGCCACACAGTCACAGTTTTCTTCGTGACAGAGTAATCTGGCCTGAATAAATGGCAGCCTAGATGAACTGAACGTTCTGGAGATGAATCAAGAGTGGTACAACTACGCAGCTAATGTGATTATCGGAATCTATTAGTGTCGGCAAGCAGAGTTCAGTCAGCAACGGTGTGTGTTCCGAGACACTAAACTCGGCCATTTTGGAATCGGAGGAATAACGGCCAAATTAGCTACTAGAGATAATTGTAAGTATTTTCTAAATCAAAATCTGATTGCAAAAATGTATAAAAGTCCAAAACATATAAACCACAATGACAACTATAAAAAACGCACAGAACTATCGCAGCTTGTAGAGGTATTGGGTATTTTTTATGTAGGAAATAAGCAAAATGAGCAGTGCCTTACCCGGGACTCGAACCTGGACCTCTCGGATACGCGCCGAGTGGGCTACCGTTACATCACAAACGCATGCAGAAAGGAGAGGGAAAATACCTTATATGCTTTCCTTTATAAACGGCGACTGTGAATTAGGGGACCCAATCGCTAAATCTTGGTGGTGAAGAACCATCATCCACACATTTTAGTTCTGGCGCCACTGTAGAGTCTTTAGCTCATTTTGATACAGAAGACATGAAAAATGAGCAATGCTCTCGCCGAGACTCGAACCTAGACATCTGAAATACGGGGCGAGTGTGCTACCATTGCACCACAAAGGCATGCAGAAAGGAGAGAGAAAATACCTTATAAGCCATAATTTTAATTTTGGTATGTAGTTTGAAAACTGATGTCAAAACCTGATGTTTAATTGATGAATTATAGATTTTGTAAATTATTGTTTAAAGAGAGGATGATATCATAAAACCTTCTTGCTAAATGTGAATAGAAATTGTAATGAATAATGTAAAATATTAGAAATGTTTGAGATATTTTATCAATTGTAATTTTTATATTTATATCTTTTGTGATGGATCATGTGAAATGAGGCAACAGAGTTTGTATTGCTCTGAATTGTATTGCATGTGTATGTGTTTTTCTTTTATTGACATTAACACAATTTAAGATTTAAATAATTGGGACTGACAGATAGAATTTCCTTTCCGTTTTTATATTTTTAAATATAAGTTTTAAATTGATTAATTTTTACTTACTAGTAATTTTAGATAATTGACATTAATTTTTTCACCAATGCAGTCCTTTGTTTTGCTTTTAACACTACGCACCTGTTTTAAAAAA
>KK118055.1:91457-137786 GCA_000611955.2 Stegodyphus mimosarum | reverse complement strand
CTATTTGGTGCAATAGCTGCGAGACAACTGCATTGCTGAGAATAGAGTTTGCGTGATCACTGAAGGTTTTGAATAACTGTAGACTGTGCACAGATAGCTTGATGAGAGAAGTCTGTTTGCTACCAAGCCAGTATTTTGATTTCACAAGCCAAACAACCAAAGTGAGCCTACCAGAAATGGCGTAGAGAACATCCAGAGTCTACAACAATCAGCCTAGTTTTTTTTCAGTGATGAGTAGTATTTCAGTTTCATATCTAGCTATAGACTCTCTTACATAAGTCGTGTACTACGAACACGAAATATTTCTTCAAAGTTATATGATGGTAATATTGAGGATGCAGATGTGACGACATAAAGAGACAGGAAGATCAATGGAAGTAATCTTCTCCCTTTAAGTGTTCTATACAGAAGATGTGCTTGGTCAGAGATACTAAGACGAAATCTTAGAACTCTGTGTAAGATCTTTTGTAGATGCATGTACTACATTTAATTGCCTTATTACAGAAGATAAAAACGGACATCCATATCGAGCGTATCTGGCTGAGGGATATTTTTAAGGCGAAAGTTCTGCAAATACCAGCAAAATCTTCCAATTTTTAATTTTACAGACAAATCATGAAGCATTTTTATATAAGGTAGAATTCTTCTATTAGAAACACCACTACCTTGAAGTTCGCATTAGTAGATAAATGAAATTTACTTCCTTGAACTCTGATTAACTACCTTGAAAGTATGAAATTACACTGAGAAAACCTTCCGCGATATTTGCAAATGACTGCATTTATTTTCACCTTGTAGAGGCATTACCATTTTTGATGCTGAGACGTGAAAAATATATAATGCTCTCGCCGGGATTCGAACCTGGGCCTGTCGAATACGCGCCGAATACCGTTACACCACGAAGGAATGCTGGAAGTAGAGAGAAAATACCTAATAATCTTTTCTTTCTTGAAATTTCGTTATCACATATTATTATATTTTCTAATGCGCATGTGAATTCTATGTACAATACATATCTTTTCTAATAAATACATTCAGTTTTATTCTACAGTGCTTGAGAGATCAGCATTTTTGTTCTTGTAAAGATAATTTTGGAAGCTGGTATAATTCAACCATATGCTTCAACCGTAGAGTTGCCGCACCATCTCTTGCAAACTTTCTTCTTTATTGTCCAGTAGTAAGATCTCTATACACTTGACAAATACATCGTTCTTGAAACAGTTCGATCTGAAAAACAGCAAAATGGAAAGGTATTATTTTATTGCAGCCACAAATGGCTTCGAATACACTGCATTAGAAAATAATTAAAAGAGCAGCTAGAAATATGTTTTTTTTATTCACTTTAATTTTTCCACAATTTTGCTTGTTTGAATTTTATAATCTGGTTTACTTGGATTAAGAAAGTTCAAAGAGAAAGCTTTAAATAAAGGCTTTTCCTTATAATTTTTGACTTAAGGGTAATTATTTTTCCACTGCAATATCGATTAACAAAGACAAGAAATTTTGATTTGATTAGAACAAACAGTAATGAGGACCTGAACCGATGTGTTTATCAGATAGGGCGAATGAGAATGGCCCGTGATACAGGCTATATTTTATCATTTAATTTCCTTTTTACCTCTTTGTACGAGGTAAAAAGGAAGTACTGTAATCGCGAAAAATTTCGGGTATCATATTTCAATGAAAATATTCATTTTGACCGCTATCGAATGCAATTTAAGTATGCTTTTGCTTGACATCTGTGCATAAGGACAAAATAAAGGACTCCTTTTCCCCATAAATATTATAAAACTGATTTAAAATGGATTCTGAAGAGAATTTTTCATGTCGTCTGGGCGTACGTACGTACATACGTAAGTATATATTTATCTCGCATATCTCAAAAACGAGTAGCCTCAGAACCTTGAAATTTCGTATGTAGGACTGCTATAACATGTAAATGTGCGCCTCCTGTTTTGGTTGCAATCGGCCACACCAAACGTATATAAATAGATGTACATATACATATATATCCACTCTGTTATTCGGCTCGGTGATCTCAATATCTTTGACAGCTCAATATCTTTGATCTCAATAGCTTTGACTTTCTTTAATATGTTTGTAAATTGCGCATTTTTTGCTTTGAAAATGATTAAATTATATTGTTCTTAATCTTCCGGTTAAGGTTTTTATGCCTTTAGCAAATTTGATGCAATATTTGTAGAATTATTAACAATTTAAAAGCTGCTTAAGTGCGACTAACCCTAATCATTTTTCTCATGGCGGACATAATTGTTTACATTTGAAACTTAGGAGAACATTGGATTTGTTGCCAATCTAGAGAAAGTAAGCTTCTCAACAACAAAGATAACGCCTTCTTTTATTTTTGCGAATTAAATCACGCTTAATACATCCTGGAATTTATTCGAGGAAATAAGCGTTTAAAATTTACTTCGTAATGTTCTTCGTAATTTTTAACATAGATATTTTGAGTTTTTATGTATTTTTGCCTTATCGGAAATTCAGAACTCAATTAATTGAAGGAGAAATACCGAATCATCTGTGAAAAACTCTTTCTTTTTGTATGTTTGTTTAATTTCTTATACATCTTTTCAGATTTATTATAGTACTTGAACAGAACACGTGGGAACAATTAGATAATTCTTCAGATGATATAATTTTTTGTGCATTCTGAGTTACAAAATGGATGAGATGTAACGCTGTTAAGTGAACCTAGCGCCAGAGTGTCGCTGTGGTAAGCAAATATAGTGAATTTAAAAAAGTGCATTTATTCTATTGTGGTTTATGCGATGCGCTATCGACGAAGTAGATTTAATTCAATCCAATAAGTTTAAATGAAATGCAAGAAAAAATGCGTATAATTTATTATTCCGTTCAAAGAAGTCATGTGGTGTACGCATCAGATTTTTAAATTCATTAAACCTAATAATAGAAACAGGAATTATACAATTATCATGACAAAAAAATTGCTATTGTCGAAACTTAACCCTTAATCCACTCTAAGTTGGTAATCGCAAAAACATAATGAAATTTTGTTGCATTTGTAATTTAAATGGGTCACTATTTGATTTACTACCATTCGGCCATCTTTTTTCCTGACATGATTGCAAATTCATTCCATTGACTACCTTTTGCTCCCAGTATCGAAATGAAAGAACCAGATTTCGTCACACGTGAGGACCTCTTGAAGCATATTGGATAATCCCAAAGGAATTTTTCCAGAAGATAATCATACACGTTTTCCTTGATTTGCATCATCTCCCTTGTCAAGAGCCATGAAATTGAGCGAGCACAAATTTTCAGTATCCCAAACGTTGGATTGGCATTAAAACAGATCTTTTTGCCATACCTGTGAGCACTATGATCTGTTTCGTATGCATCCTGAAGTATATGATCCGGAAGCATTCGGACTTCGGTGTGTATCTGGAAGTTTCTTACGTACCTGGGAGCATTAACAATGGTACGGAGGATTTTATTTAACTAAAAACTAATGTTGTCTCCAGTCTTACGTAGTTTACCCCGTCCGCCGAGAAATTTCCAGTACCTTCCATTTTTCGAAACTGCTGGTAGACATATACAGTTACATAGGCACAGTTGCAGTTAGAGTGACATAGGAATAGGACCACTTACATTTACATAGGGATCGGACCAAAACGCCGCGAAATTACTCGCGAAGTTTGGCGACTTTCGGCATTTTCTCTTCAAATTGAACAACTAAGTTTTGTCACCAAAACCATCGCCAGTTTGCGCTATCTCGTCAGATTGGCGAGACAGCCGTTTACCTCAATGTTAAAAGGACTTACCCCTTTAACTCTGATTTCAAGCGATGCTTCACGAAGGCTTTGGTGTGACATTATCCAAGAGATACTACAATTTACATATAATTTCACTAAAATTATTTGCATATATACAAAATTGTTAACTCTGTATTTTTGAACAGATTAATGAACATTTTTCAAGAAACCTTGTGTAAGTTCAGTTAAAAATGCAACTTCGGGTCTCTATATATCAACAAGTAATATAATGCAGTTTAACAGTTATGCCGTTTTTACCTGCAATCTTTATGGACCTGTGCTTCCTTGAAGAGTTGATAACAATCTTCGCACAGCCTATTCAGTCGGGCAAACATTGCTTTGTCGTACGTTCCCATACATCCAAGACCAACAAAACTCCTTTTGAAGTTGCGAGGGAGGCGAGCTGCACAAACTGTCGACAGCAGATGTAGATAGAAGAGAATGACGTAAGTGAATTTCATGTCTCCTATTAGCGATGCGAAAATGAAAATTAATTAACCTTCCAAGAAATCAATAAAAAAAGTGCAAAGACATGGAAAAGCAGCAATATATTTATTAACTTTATTTCGAAACTATTATTATCATTGTAAATCAAGAGTTTATTGTAAAATTAAAACTTTTTTTATACACCTAATCTCCGCTATGACAAACTTCAAGGAACTAAACGTTTGGTTTAATATATCCGAACTGCCACGGAAGTTGAATTAGCTCATGAAAAAGTATAAAAAATTGATGAATTGAAAAAAAATTAGAAAGGGTTCAGATTTTAACGGTCACCCAAAAGGGTTCTTTTAAAGTTTGATACGTTTTACTAAAAGAATTATCCATAGACATGGATCAGGTGGAATAATGAACCATTTTGTAGAATATTACATGAACATGCAAGTATATTTTCTGTATATTTAAAAAGTGAAAACTATGAAATGTAATTCTATTTAATATATAATCTAATGTTGTAAGCAATAGATTTAATTTTTTTAATTAGATACATCGTGAATTAACTGTATTTGTATTTAAACCAATCCGATTAAAAATTTTAAAACAGTAATATACACTGGTTATCATAAATTAGGGAAAAACCTCAAAAATCACGATTACTAAAAAAGTTACATGTAGAATTTTATGAAACTTAACCACAATATACAACACATAGTAAGGTATCAAATAAAATAAAAAGAAATTACCAGACAATTATGGTAATATAGAAATTAATTAGTTTGCTGTAGTAAAAGTACCTTGAATATGGAATATGATCGGCTTTAGAAGTAATACAGTACATAGAGCAATGTGTGATGCTTTTAATTATATGGTCTATCAGTTCGATAGGAAGCGAGAGCCATTGCTCTTACAAAGCAGTTACAAGCAAGGCAAGGATCTGAGGGGGCGAACTGAGAGCAGCTAGAAGTCTTCTTAAAGCATCCCAAACGTTCTCGATAGGATTCATGTCCGGGGATCGAGCTGGCCACCCCATGCGCATAACTGTTTCCTGTTGAAGATAATCATCTACGTTGCGAGCCCTGTATGGTCTTGCGTTGCCGTCCTGTAACAGGAAAGCATCACCTATTGCCCCGGCATATGGGCGCACAGAAGCATCAGAGATGTCATCTCTAAAAACCTGAGCATTCACGGTTCCCCTTGGAAAGACATGGAGGTCTGCGCGTCCACGCAAAAAAATTCCACCCCAAACACAGACACTGCCTCTTCCGTATGCATCTGTTTCACAGATGTTTGACGGATGATAACTGGTTCCAGGTTCCATACCAAATAACGCCTATTATCGCTTTCTAGACTGAACCTGGACTCATCCATAAAGAGAACAGCTCTCCATTGAACAGGCATCCAGTGGACATGTTGTCGTGCCCACTGCAAACGGTCCCTCGTACGGCGTGACGCGAGGGCACGCAAATGGCTAGTCGCCTCGCATACAAGCCATCTTCGTGAAGTCTTCTACCCACAGTTGACGTTGACACGAACCTTCCGGTGGCTGTAGCAAAGAAGGATCTAAGAAGAGTCGGAGTAGCGGTTCTATTCCTGTGTGCGCATAATGTCAAATGTCGGGCATCGCCGCTCATCGTAGCAGTTCACGGTCCTTGGCTAAAACTCCTAGATGCCGAATATGTGGTTTGAAATTGCCTCCAAAGTCTATGAACCTCAGAAGGACTCACATTTAGCCATCTGGCCACTTCTGTTTGACTTTGTCCTGCCTCTAGTCTCCCAATGGCTCTTCATCGTAATTCTGCAGGTAAATGATGCCTAGAGGTCATTGTTACTAATTGGCTATCTCAGATTTCTGATGTCACTATCACAGTGAAATATGTGACCTTGCTCTCAAGCATGAACTTTTATACTCCTCGCAGTTGACGTATTCCGAGTGCAGCGCCACTAATTTGTATATTGCAGTTTTACTCAGCTACTTTTACATGGCACCATATTCAAATTTTACACGGTTTGGCTTATTTTTGAGGGAGTTATCGCTGGTTTTGTGATTTTTCCATAATTTATGATAACCAGTGTATTTAAGATATGCGCGTATTGCTTTTAAAAAGTTTAGTTTGGTTATTAATAACAGACAGATTAAAAATGATTGAATAATATCTTAACGTTCTTCCGAATGGCAACGGCCTCGAATGAAAAATGAAACAACGTATTATCGCTTTTCGAGACTAATAGACCTTTTGAACCGGGGGGGGGACCCTAACATTTTTTACAGCTATCAAAAGACGTGAATGATAACTCTATTTTGTTTTAATAACAAAAATTATATTAAGTTTCATTACAGTTATTAAACTTGTTTTTTTTCCTTTTTCAGTTTCGTCATGCATTAATTATTTTTTAGGATAAAATATTTAGCGTAAACATTATTCTAAACGTTCCTTCAAAATATTTATCTTCCTCTAAAATACACTTTACAGTTATGAATAACCAATTTCGTGATGTAAAATGATCTACTAAGATATAATTTTTGAGTGTCCTCGTTTTTCAAGAAATGAATGTTACAATGCTTTTGCTTAGAAAATAGGAAAAGGTGATGGTGAAGACAAAATAACAGTAACATAAAATTGTTTTTTCCTAGCCTACTACTATAAGTATTTCTGTAAATAATTTAATTTAGATTCCATTATTGTTTTTATGTATTGTTGTAATATTGTATATGGTTTTACTTGGTTATTTGTTTATTTGTTGAATTTAGGATGATAGTTTTAGGGTTCCTTTTGTTTATAATCGAATTTATGGCCACATATTCCGTATATAAGTGTTTTATTTTTTATAAGGAATTATCGATTTTTCAATTCTGTGTCGAATAAAATTTTAATTGTAAAATAAAAATAAAAATTTGAAAGCTCTCAGATTTTACATTACGCTCAAATGGGCGTTTTCTTAATGTTTTGCCTGTTACTTTTATTTATTAGTCCAAAGGGATTTAGTCCCGAAGGACTATTACTTTCGTTTTGCGATTTTGCGTTGATTCACTCTGAATGCCCGATTCACTTTTCAAATTGTTGCCACTTAATGTTATCGCTCTGCATTAAAGTTTAAAAAATGAAAAATCTGCATAAATGTATGCATGTTATTATTATTATTATTTTTTTTTGACGTAGCTTTCTCTTCAAAAATCGCCTACGTGCGTTGCACGGGAAAATAAAAAGGAATTTTAATTACAGTTCTAAATAAATAGCCAAATAAATGTGAAATTCGTAACAATATTCTCTAAAACTTTAACGAATTTTTCATTAACAAACTCAAAGATTTCAAAGCCAGCAATACCAACGTTGTACAGAAAAATATTTTTATCTCCAGCGCGTGAGAGCGTGTACCGAAATTTCTAAAGATATGCTCAATTTAAAATTATTTTGCGATATTGCTGTTGAACTGAATTTTATGGTTTAAGTGGAACATGGTATTTAACAAATAAAGGTAACACACAGAATGTTAAATAAACGTCCCTTTGGACGTAATTTAAAATCTGAAACATTTCAGATTTTTTTAGTTTTTTTAAATATATGTTTTTCGCACTTTAAACATAAAATTCAGTTCAAGAGCAATATCGCAAAATAATTTTTAAATGACCATATCTTTAGCATTTCGGATACGCAGTCTCACGTTCTGGAGATAAAAATGTTTTTTTTTTTCGTACAATGTTGCCATTCCTCGCTTTGAAATAGTTGAGTTTGTTAATTAAAAATTCGTTAAAATGTTACAAAATATGAAATCGATAATAAAACAAATTCCAAATTTGGGCTTCCAGATGCCCATATTCGGAGGAGGATTACGTTATTCAAAATTGGATGGCTCTAGGTACCGTTGTTTTATCACAATGCAAGAAACATGAACATTTCAGATTGTTCATTATTTAATTTTTTTTTAAAATATAATACAAAGCTCTAATATTTAGTGGCAACAGTTTGGAAAGTGAATCGAAGCAAAATGCCAAAACGAAATTAACAGCCCTTCTGAGCTAACGATCGAAAGCGCGACTTAGGATTAGATTTATATATAGTATTGTTTTAATATACGTATTTTGATACAAAATAGGACTTTTCCTACAATGACATGCTAATTTTTTTTCCGTATTTCTATTCTACAACTCAAATTAGAATAAATATTAGATTTTGTAAAATTTGGTGCGAAATTTACGGAGAAATTCAAAAATTTATCTTGGAGTATTTTTTTCAGTTGCACCAAGGATAATTCATTTGGCGAACTTCTTAATTTATAGCAACCTATTTTCTTTTCCTTTTTTTTCATTGTAGACGAGCAGAAAAACGTCATCGTTCACACTTTCAAATAATTTTTAAAAAGTGCGTAAACTACATTTGGCGTTAGTATCACTTATAACATATATGCCAAATTTCAAAACACGCCAATATGTAAATTCACGTATTTCTTAGGACATTTTGAACAAAAAACACTAATTTTTTGTATTTATGCTTAGAAATACGTCTAATTTAAGATGATGGTATAAATTTCATAGTTTATAACTCAAAATGTTTTTCGAAAAATTCATAAAAATTATTTAAAAATACAAATTTTAAAAATCAATCATAAAAAATGGGACAATTTTATTTGGAATGAATCTAAATTTCGAAATGTGAAAGAAAAAATCAAATGAGTTTAATAAAAAAAAGGGATATTAATAAATATATATCAAATTCAATTACCATTGAGGGACTAAAATTTTGTGAGCTCAAGTTCATTTTTTTTTAAATTACTGATGCGAGTTTTACAAAACTTGGCAGTTTGACATAATTTGAGTCGTAGAATCGAAATATGGAAAAACATTGGCATGTCGTTTCAGAAAAAGTCCAATTTTGTGTCAAGAACCTACATTAGAACAATGCTATATATAAATGTAACACATGTCCTAAGTCGCGCTTTCGAAACATGAAATACGCAAGCTGAATTTCGTCAACCCGCCCAGTAGAACGGGAGAACTCTCCCTTCTTTTTTGTGGGGGGGGGGGTTGCAGTGTATTTATACCTGCATGCACTTCAGTATTTTTAAGAGCTTATATAGTTATTCATTTTATATTACAAGAATGCGTATTACACAAGCTGTTCATGCTGCGAATAGTCTCATTTTTGGTTTTTTAATTTAATTAATTAAATTTAATAATTTCTTCGAACTCTTAGAAAAACGTTCTAAAAATATGACCAAAGATTCGTATTTATAGCGATAATCAGCCCTTCCATGTAGCAAGCACTTTTAATATATATCATTGTGGTTGCAATCTGCGTATATTCTGCAGATTCATTATCATAAATGTTTCGAGCATTATGATTGTTTCTTCATTATCATAAGTCTGTCATCATTGTCGTTTATTTCTGTACTACATAATGAATTTTATTTAATAATTTGATGCTGTATCAGTCAAACAAATACCAAAAAAAAAAAAAAGCTTGTCTTTTTTTAACAGTCTTTACCTGCAGATTCCATTCAAAATTTCCTCAGTTCAATACTACCACCTCAACAGTGACGTATGAGATTAAATATAATCTGCAAATTAGATTCAGTCTAATATATCATTGTTGAAGCAGAAAAGCAAAACTCGAAAAAGAAGCAATGATCCAAAGAAAGGCAATAAACCATGATTCACAGTAGTCCTGAGACAGAAAAAGCACTTTCTTAAAAATAGTATCCAAAATTATTGCTGATACTATTCTAGTATGTACCAAAATTTATTTCCTGGGGATTTATATATGTTCTTTTATTATAAAAAGTATTTTCTCACGATTAAAGTTTATTGCATGGAAGAGTTTTCACGATTAAAGTTTATCGCATGGTTGAGCTCGGATTCAAAAATACAGCAACTGAATTTCGATTAAATGGAAATTTGAAAAAAAAATGTATAAATAATATTGTATCGGTTTCAATAGATTAACAAATTAAGCAAAATAAGTTTAGAAATTAAATTTATTTGGAAATATGAGAATTATTTCAACATAGTGCTTATCATTCCAGATGCTTTAAGTGTTAAAAAAATACTATATTCGTTATCGTATGCAAATGTTACATAATTTTATTCAAATGTAAATGTCATCGATTGAGATTCTTCTTTATCTTGGTCCTTGTCTTCACTGATTCGACAATCATTCTAATATCTTTTAATGTTACCAGCAAATATTTCAACAGTTTTACGGTATTGCTTTTGTAGATATTATCCATATTCAGATCAGTGAACATTTATTTTTATTGATATTTTCATTCTTAATAACAGTACGTTTACCGCTTTCATTCTCAATTATCGTTTGCTCATTCAAAATCCATTTTGTAATCTTATATGCAATCTTCGTAATCTTATTTTGTAATCTTATATATAATCTTTGTAACCTTATCTTTCTACAGTATGTTATGCCTACCTATTTTTATATATTTTTATAGTCTTCCAAGTTGTTTTATCATTATTTTCTATTTTAAAAGGAAATATTGAAAGTATTTTTTAAAAATTGTGTGGCATACTTTTCAGAAATATTTGTGACTTTCACTATTTCTCGACAAATATACAGCAAAACTTTTAAATCTAAACATAGAAAATAGACATAAGACACAGAAAATATAATTTCTTTTACTTTAAATTATTAAAATTAGGTGATAATTATTTTAACCTATTTTATGAATGTTCGGCTGAGCATTATAATTTTAAATAAACGAAAAACATATATTAATGGATATTTCCATAGCAGTTGTAAAATTATAATTTAATATATTTTAAAATAAAACAATTCCGAATATTTTTTTCTGTTATCATTTTTACATGTGCGTTATGTATACAGTATACATAGGTATTGAAAATAACTACGCATTTGGTGGAGATAGGCGGAATTGAGTATCTTCCTTAAATCATATAAAATAATTTTTAACATATGCTGAAATGCAGTTTTTTATTTATATTGTTAGTTTTTCATTTTTATTTCCTTGTACGAAGTAAAGGAAGTATTATAATCACGAAAAATTCCGGGTACCATATTTCAACGGAAATATCCATTTTGAATACTATCGAATGCAATTAAACGATGTGGTTGTGCGATATCTGTACGCAAGGACAGAATGAAGAACCCAGTTTTCCCAATACAATTATAAAACTGATTTAAAATGGATTCAGAAGAGATTTTTTTCGTGGCGTCTGTACGTATTTCACATAACTCAAAAACGAGTAGCCTCAGAACATTGAAATTTTGTATATAGGACTGCTATAACATGTAGTTGTGCACCTCTCTTTTTAGCCTCAGTATATA
Source organism: Stegodyphus mimosarum (assembly GCA_000611955.2). Classification (NCBI taxonomy): domain Eukaryota; kingdom Metazoa; phylum Arthropoda; class Arachnida; order Araneae; family Eresidae; genus Stegodyphus; species Stegodyphus mimosarum. The sequence continues at coordinate 126,259 of KK118055.1, read as the reverse complement.
TATATACTTACCCACTCTGTTACTCGGCTCAGTAAGTTCAGTTTTCTGTTCTAATATGCTGGTAAATTGCGCATTTTTGCTTTAAAAGTGACTAAATTATGTTGTTCTTATGTTCCGGTTAAGGTTTTTATGCCTTTAGTTAACCTGCATGTTATAGTTGTAGAATTATCAACAATTTAAAAGTTGTTTAAGTGCGGCTAAGCCTAATTTTTTTTATGATAGCAGCCGTATTTGTTTACATTTGAAATTTAGCAGAATAGTAAATTAATTCTTTTTGCACCTTCAGTGTCTTTTTGTCGAGTGAGACCAAAAGGAAACTTTTAGTTTTTGTGCACCGAAAAATCTGCCTTTTTGCCTGCAGGCCAAATTGTTTATTTTTGCCTAGAAACAGTAATTTTAATTTTAAAAATTGTTTTTTTTAGTTGTTTTAACTGTATTTGGTGTTTTATGCTTTTCTATATCTTTCAATTTTTAATGAAGATATTTTGAGTTTTTATGCATTTTTGCCTCGCCGCGAACTGAATTAAATGAAAGAGAAATATATCTCTAATGAAATTCAAGCAAATAAGTTTAAATGAAATGCAGGAAAAAATTGTATAATTTAATATTCCTCACAAGGAAATCATGTGGTGTACACATCAGCTTTTTTTTTAATCCTTAAAAGCCTTTTAAAGATCTTTTATTATTATATTCAGATTTTTTTCCTACTTTCCTATTTTTTCAATTCTTTAACTGTGTTTAAATCAATATTTTTCAGCTTATTTGCAGATGAATACTTTAACATTTTTATTCAGAAGAGCTTTTAAACAAATGTTTAGATGTTTAGATGTTTGTATTAAATGGAATAACGCTTAAACTTAAAAGCTTAAAAATACTCGATAACATATTTTAAGGTCATTAAAAATATCTGAAAACATTTTATTTGATTTTACAGTCTCCTATTCATTTAAGACCTGTTTAAAGAAATTTTGTTCTGTTCTCTTTCAAAATTCGCTGAAATCGACTTTTGCACGTTTTTCATTTAAAAAAATACAAGATTAATGTCATTTCATATTAGAAATCCTAACATGTATGACTTCAACTAGTGTGATTGTACTTAGGAGTTCAGATACAATGATAATTTTAGAATCTAACATTATCAAAAATTATTCAACCTAGCAATGAAGAGAGCATGTGTACAAAATGTTGGTTAATTTGCTCACTAAACTGGTAAAATATGATTATAGGCAATGAAAGTTCTGGATAATTTTCAATGAAACTTTATATCAAGAATATTCGAAACAAAGGAGAACAAGAGGGAAAACAAAATAAGTGTGCCGTCGATGCAGTTAAATTATCGATGTTCACGTTTGCCGATTGTTAAGTGTTGACATATCTTTTTTCATATTCCCTTTACTATTTGTATTTGTGGTGGATATTGAATGTATTCGAATAATGGAGGTATTGTAACTTTTTGTTGCAGCATTTAAGGAAATAAATGATGAGCTTCTTATTAAAATATGGATTTTATTCTCAGCTCACGGAGATAGATAATTTGAAATACAATCCTATCTATCCGTTACAGCATCATCCTCCAGCTCACTATTACACTTCTTTCTTGATAAATTTTCATGCATCTACTAAATGGTAATATTTCAGAATAACATTTTAAAACATTTTCTGACGTTGCTTAGCAACGGTTACACGATACAAAATATAGCGTTGCCATTCCAGTGTCAAGAATAAATTACTTCCGATTGGTGCTGTTAAAAAGATTATAAATTTTTAGTTATCTTTTTTCCTATTCCGGTATGTTTATTCCCGAAGCTTATATAGACAGTTAACACATAAAAATATTGACACAATATTTAAAACACTGAAAAATATCAAAACGTTAAGTTTAATTATTCTTTCTTTCGAAGCCGTGTATTGCAATAATTTGTTAAGTAATTTAAAATGGAATTCTAAGTTTTAAAACTTTTATTTTGTAAAACATCTAAACTATTATTTTTATGTATTTAAAGTTGCGAAATTAAAGACTCCAATGATACAGGATGTTATAGACTTTATTATTATGATTTACATTCTGCGGAATATTTTATGTTAATGTAAGGTATAACGAGATAATTGAGTTTTAAAGCATGAATAACCTACTTTAGTTATTGTTTACTTCAACTATTAGTTATTGTTACTTTATTAATAGTTTCTAGCGTTAGCGGTGATATTAGCATCTTGGTTAATATGACTCAGAAAGAAAGGCGGCGAGGAAAAAAAATGGCGGAAAGAAAAGAGGACAAAGAGAAAAAAATGTGGATGACGTTGCCGCACTGAGTAGACTAATGTTTAATCTTACAAATATTGTTTTCAAAAATGAGAGTAATCGAAAACAATCTGAGAGAGATTATCGATCAATGAGAGTACAAAAAAGTTAGTTCTTTCTGTACGCTCGACCAGTTAACATAAATATTAACACATAAAAAATTATTCGAGACAGATCATTAGACATAGATAACAAAGGTTGAAAATTAGACCAAACATATTACGTTGGTTGGTCATTTTAATTTGAAGCATTATTCAATTTGCTAGAGAATAGAGAGATTACTAGTAGTATATAATAAGCAACAAGTTTTGTTTTTACTTAGAATTAAGATTTTTTACAAAATTTTTATTCGCGTTTAAAATATCAAGTGTATTTCATAAAATCGCCAGCATTTGCGGTTATTTGACCTCCCGTAATCAAAACATAGTCGCATTTAAATAATAATCATACTTCCTACTGAAGCTTTACTCAAATAACTTCTTAAATCTGAATATGATTTAATAATTTTGAAAAAAAAAATGTCCGAGTAAAGTCTAAAAAATATTGGAACATTTTAAATCCTGATAGTGAAATCATGATTTAATGAGATTGCTTTCTTACTAGATCTTAATTTAATGATTTATTAAATCTGTCATTTAATCATTTATTAAATTTGTTATAAATGCATTCGAAAATTATAAGATAATAAAGACAAACAAATTGATATGGAAGTAGCGGAAGAATGAACTTCATACAGTTTGAATTATATATAACAATTATAAAATATAAAAAGTTAGGCTTCTAATAAAAGAGTTTAAACTTTTTATGTATGTATCATCGAAATTCTAAATTCCTTCATTAAAAGCATTAACTTAAAAACGAAGTGCAAATCGATATCTGTTTTAAGGCGTACAACTGACGTCATAAACTTACTACTTTGGCACGCCCATTTTAGCATGACTGCGTTGGCTCCACCTACGCCAAAAGATTAAATTCTATAGGGATGTACTTTTTTTGGTTGTTATTTTAGTGGACATTTTTAAAGTAGGTCTTTTGATATTTTTAAGTTGCTGAGTAGTTAGATTTAATTATTAATTATTATTTTCATTATCTTATTATTTTTAATTGATTATCAGTGATTTCTATTAGTAAGTATTGAAGTGAAAGTATAATCTAGTGATCTGATTCTGTAATGTGTTTTATTTAAGAAAGCAATAACTATCATAAAATGTTGACGAGTCGGCAACAATTCTTTGTGATTTAAAAGCTACAAGGTCGAAATCCTTCTCGTCGATGAAATGAAATGAAATTTTGTAATGTTTTACTGAAAAATAATCAAATATAATAAAAAATTTCTAAAAAAAAATAATAATTTTTGAAAATGATCAACATCAGTTTCCGAAAAATATAACAAAAACTTATATTTTTATTTCAGAGAAAGGAATTTTAAAATAATAATAATCGTAACTGGATTAATAAGTTACTAAATAGTAATCTACTAACTATACGAAACGTCATGTACATGTTTTTGATACCAAATTATTCATGACTCAGATTTTACCTGAGAGGAAATATTTAAGTTTGATTACATGGTTAATGAATCGATAAAAAAAAATCTGTAAACTTTCAGATTTTATATTATGCCCAAACGAGGTGTTTTTTTCATTTACAGACACACACACGTTTCGAGAGCATTTGTGCTACCGCAACATTGGTCTAAAATATTTAAAAACATATCTTTAAAATTTTCAATTTACAGTCCGCGTGCTGGAGATAAAAATGTTTTTTTTTTCGTATAGTGTTGCCATTGCTTGCTTTGAAATTTTTTAGTCAAAAATTCGTTAGAGATTTACAAAGTAGGAAATACACAATAAAACAGATTCCAAATTCCAAATTCGGGTTTCCCATGTTTGGATATTCAAAATTTGATGACTCTAGGTAACTTTTTTTTTCTCGCAATACGAGAAACATGCATACATTCATGTAGATTCTGCATTACTTAGTTTTTTTAAACATAATAGAGGGCGATAATATTTGGTGGCAACAATTTGAAAAGTGATACAACCGTCTATAATAATTCGACGAAAAATGCCGTTTTGAGACTAATAGCCCTTCTGGGCTAACGCTCATTTTGGACTAAAAAGTACACTTTTATTATTTCTTGCATTACATTGCATTACAACTTCTGTGCTATCATTAAAAGCACAAAAACAGTGAGCCTAAAAAATATACTAACTTATGATTTATTATTTTACTAGCCGCTGCGTGGCCAGCCTTCGTCTGGCTTTTAAGTGTACCAGAAAAATGCCTAAACAGAACACCAAACATTAAATTTGAAAACTGCACAGAATTTTACTCTGCAGAACAATTTTATCGAAAAAGAAACAAACAACAACGGAAAAAAAATCAGTTAAAAATGCACTACATATAAAAAGCATACAACGAAATTATACAAATATTACTTATCCTAATAAATAAATTAACCAACTTCCTTTTGCAAAATCTTAAGAACTCAAATGGTATAATCAGATTAAAAAATATCATGCAATACTTTTTTGTAATTAAAATTATATATAATTAAATCATAATATTACAATGAAATAAGCAATATCCCTTGATACAAATGTTAATTATCCTAATAAAGTAATTAAACAATTTACCGTTGCAAAAAGAAAATACTTTTTAATTTCTTAAACTTTTCAGTCTCTTAAAAACAGTAACATAAGAAATACGATGAAAAATTGTTGCCAAACCGAAATTTTTAAAAGAATAAAACTATTCAAAATGATGCAATTTTATCAAAAATCTATCAACAACAATAAGAAAGGAAAATTGTTGCCAAAACTACATTTTAAACTATCTGAGATGTGAAAAGTGTATTCGGAAGCTTCATTTAAAAAATTTGAAAAAAATACAAAATATTATTATTTTTCCAAAATTCCTTTTTTAAAAGGAGTCGAAAGGATTAAAGTTCAACGTGTCCAAAAATCAAAGGAAAATAAACGGCACATTTTTTAAAATAAGTTTTTTAAAGAAAAATTCCACTGAAAAGGTGTTAAGCTCACCTTCCTAAATAAATTCGTATTTAATCGATTTATTGAAATACGAAATTTATTTTAAGTTCGTAAAATAGCTAAGTGTCTACGCTTCGCGACGATGTAAAAATAAAATGTATAGAGTGAAATCTCGCTTTCTTGTAGCCCATTGTGTCTCAAAATGACGCGATTTGGTCACGAAACATAAAATAAAAAAAATTCGAATTCGAATTTCGAAAAAATCGCTTCGAGGTGCACTGGCTCTTGTGTAGATACACCTATGTACCAAATTTCGTGGCTCTGGGTCTATTAGCTTACTCGCAACACGAACGAAAGACACACACACACACACACGCACGCACACAGACTCTTTGTTTTATTATATGTAGAGATAACTCGGCTTATTTTAGTTTCAGAGAAGAACAAATATTTCAGCAATAGATATAATAACAATAAGTTTGTTATTACTGTGTCAATGGTTTCAATAGTTGTCTTTACAAAGATATTAATATTTCTGTGAGGAATATTAAAATTACACAATTGGCAGGCTATGCATTTTTATAAGCTTTTATTTAGTTTATTTATAGTATTTGTCACTACAGTCAAAAGTATGTTATCGATTTTTAACCTACTTCCTGATAAGCTATTGAATTTATTTTTTGTATACACGTAGTTTTGGATGACAATGCAACGAAGCTACGTTTCCGAAATTTGATTCCGACTATTTTTAAGTTTGATGTTGAAACTATTTTGCGGGCGCTATCCTCATTTTGATAACTATGTAAACCCAAAGAATGTTTCTGTTTGTACCACTGGACAAAGCAGAAAAAAATCTTTTAAATGAAGTCTGTATGAGATTTTAACGTATTTTCCGATTTTTTGGAAAAATCATTGGATTTATTTAGATTACGCTATAAAATAAAATTTTTGGAAACAAAAGAGTGATTAATCACTGCAGAAAAAAAGAATTTTCATTTGAATAATTTAATTGAAACAGTGCTATTTAGACTATAAAAGTAAAAATTTTAAAAAATACATACATATAAATGATAAAGCTTTCAGATATTATATTACTTCCAAAGGGACGTTTATTTAACGTTTTGTATATTACCTTTATTTATCATGTTCTTCGTACTTAAACCATAAAATTCAATTTAACAGAAATATCACAAGATAATTAAAAAAGAGCATGTCTTTAGAATTTCCACGGATACACAGACTCGCGTGCTGGAGGTATTTTCCCCCCAGTACAGTGTTGCAGTTGCTCGCTTTGAAATCGATGAGTTTGCTAATCAAAAATTCGTTGAAACTTTACAAAATATGAAATAGATAATAAAACAAATTCCAAATTTGGGTTTCCAAATGCCCATATTCGAATGGAGGACTACGTTATTCAAATTTTGATGTCTCTAGGCATTGTTGGTTTTTACAATGAGAGAAACATACATACATTCATAGATTCTTCATTATTTAATTTCTTTAAATATAATGAAGGACCCTATTATTTTATAGCAACAATTTTAAAAATGAAATAGCGGATAACGCAAAATGCCAAAACGAAATTATAGCCCTTCTAGGCAAATTGCCCCTTTGGGCTAAAAATAAACTTTTATTTAAAACTAATAAAATCATTACTAATCTGAAAAAAGAAAAATAATTTATCATCTAATTTAATGGAAACAAGAAATTACATAATTACCTTTACAAAACTCGTCTGTAGTTTTATATCAAGAATAATAAAGCAGAGGCGTCAAAATAACGAAATCTGTTAATCGAACTTCATTTTGAATCTATAAACTATTACGTTTATAATTTTATAAGGATATCTCATGCTTTTTTACAGTATAAAATAGTAGATGAATTTTGTAAAGAGAATTATTTAATCTTTTGTACCCATGAAACTGTGTAATAAAATTATTTTTCTACTTTTTAGTTCGTTAACTATATTATAAGTTTTAAATAAAAACTCTCTTTATAAAATTTTTCTTTTACCTTTTTTTATTATAAATCAGTTGCGAAACAACATCACATATTGTTTCTAATTTTAAAAGAATCCCAGTGGAACTTAGAGAAAAAATTTAACTATCATATGCCTCTGTTCTTATCCAAAATGACTGATTTCTAATGGTTTTCGAATATTATAGCAATTAACAATACTCCCCCCCATTTTTACTTCCTGAATTTGTTTTTTAATTAAAAAAAGAAATGCTGAATAAGTAGAATAAATAATTCTTTGCTGTTCTCTTTATCAATTTTGCACTGTCCTTTTTCCTCCTCTGGTCTGCTTTTGTAATTTTTGAAATGAAACAAGCACAGTACTTCATCCGGTCATAAGGCAGATAAAGAAGATGTGTGTTATATCGACAAAAGTAGGCATATTTATTGAGAGATACTGCATGAATGTCTAACTGGAGGCAAGAATAATCAAAGTTAAATTCAGAAAAATAGGTCAAAACTACATGAAAACAAAATATTACACATTAAATCACTTTCGATGTGACTGTGAATTTTTTTTCCTCTATTTTATTCAGGCTGTTGTAGAATATCTCACGATACAGATGCCATTTATTTAATATTGATAGAACTTTTCGTGAATTTTTGCATCATATTCTCGTTTAAGAGTATTAACTAAACTAATTTCGATCTTTCCATTGTAAAAGGAATTTTTCAAATAAATTGATTTCAAATGTCTACTGAGTTTATCGATATTCTAGTGATTTGTTTAGTAAAAATGATTTGTTCAATCCATTACATTTAAATTCTTACATCAGAAAAAAATTATCTTTTAGTCACAAAATTCAATTATTATAAAACCCACCCTTCTCCTTTTTTTAGTTTCAAAGCTGCAATTTGCCTAGAAGGGCTCTTAATATCTTTTTGGCATTTTGCGTCGTTCACTATGTAACGGCGTTTCACTTTTCAAATTGTTGCCACCAAATATCAAAGCCCTGCATTATGTTTAAAGTAATTAAATAATGAAGAATATGCATGCATGTATGTATGTTTCACGTATTGTGAAGAAACAAAGTTACCTAGAGACATCAAATTTTAAATAACACAATCCTCCACTTGAATATGGACATCTGGAAGGCCAAATTTGGAATTTGGAATTCATTTTATTATGTTTCATATTTTGTGAACGTTTAACAAATTTTTGACTAACAAGTTTAATGATTTCGAAGCGAGCAATGGCAACACTGTACGGAAAAGTAAAAAAAATAAAAAAAGCATTTTAATCTCCAGCTTGAAAGTGAGAGCTGCAGCTCCAGCTTGAGACGGTGTATAAGAAATTCTAAAGATATGCTCTTTTTAAATATTTGTGATATTGTTATTAAATTGAATTTTACGGTTTAAGTAGAGAACACGATATTTAATAAATAAAGGTAACACACAAAACGTTGAAAAACGACTCTTTGGACGTAATATAAAATCTGAAAACTTTCAGATTTTTTTAATTTATTTATTTACTTATCTATCCATTGAGAATGCAGAAAAATATTAATCAGATGATCTTCCACGATTTGTTTACAGATTTTTTGCGTTTATTCTTTTAGAAATCACATAATATCGTTTGAAATTTCTCGCATTGCGAAAAACCAACGGTACCTAGAGTCATCAAATTTTGAATAACGTAATCCTCGACCCGAATATGAGCACGTAGAAACCTGAATTTGGAATTTGTTTTGCTTATTTCATATTTGTAAAATCTTAACGACTTTTCTTATTAACAAACTCAACGATTTTAAAGCGAGCAATGGCAACACTGTACGAATAATAATAATAAAAAAATTATCTCTCGTGCACGAGACTGTCTTTCCGAAATCCTAAAGATATGCTGTTTTTAAATTTTTTAGTCCAATGTGGCGTTAACCCAAATGCTCTCAAAACATGTGTGTGTATATGAAGAAAACTTCTCTATTGGCCGTAATGTAAAATCTGAGAGCTTTCAGATTATTTTCTATTTCACATTCTGTAAAGCTTTAATAAATTTTTGATTAACAAACTCATCGATTTCAAAGCTAGCTATGGTAACACTGTAAGGAGTAAAACATTTTTATTTCGAACGCCCGAGACTGTCTATCGAAAATTCTAAGGATATACTGTTTTTAAATACTTCATGATTTTGCTGTTGAACCGAATTTTCTGTGACGTAAACGCCAAGAACGTGATATTTAATAAATAGTGTAAATACATATAACGTTAATAACAAAAAGGCAAAAAATGTTTTGCAAAACTATTTCAGTAAGGAAACTGAATAATGATATGATAAAATGAGAAAAGACTGAAAAGTGTAGAAAAAAATCTGGAATGTTTCAGATTTTACACAACGTCCAAAGGGACTTTTTTTAACCTTTTGTGTGTTACCTTTATTTATTAAATGTTCTTTGTACTTAAACCATAAAATTCAATTCAACAGCAATATCTCAAAATGATTTTAAATATTGAGCATATCTTTAGCATATCTTTAGAATTTTCGATACACAGCGCGCATTTTCGATACACAGCGCAATCTCCAGCGCGCAAAATGCGCGCTGGAGATTTTTTTTTAGTCCAAAGGGATTTGAATCCCGAAGGACTATTACTTTCGTTTTGGCATTTTGCGTCGTTTCACTTTTCAATTTACTGCTTATTTTATTTTTTTGACGTAGCTTTCTCTTCAAAAATCGTCTGCGTTGCACGGGAAAATAAAAAGGAATTTTAATTACAGTTATAAATAAATAGCCAAATAAATGTGAAATTCGTAACAATATTCTCTAAAACTTTAACGAATTTTTCATTAACAAACTCAAAGATTTCAAAGCCAGCAATACCAACGTTGTACAGAAAAACATTTTTATCTCCAGCGCGTGAGAGCGTGTACCGAAATTTCTAAAGATATGCTCAATTTAAAATTATTTTGAGATATTGCTGTTTAACTGAATTTTATGGTTTAAGTGCGAAGAACATGGTATTTAATAAGTAAAGGTAACACACAAAATGTTAAATAAACGCCCCTTTAGACGTAATTAAAATCTGAAACCTTTCAGATTTTTTTTTTTACAATGTTGCCATTACTTGCTTTGAAATTGTTAAGTTTGTTAATCAAAAATTTGTTGAAGTGTTACAAAATATGAAATCGATAATAAAACAAATTCCAAATTTCAAATTAGAGCTTCAGAATATCCATATTCGGAGGAAGATTACGTTATTCAAAACTTGATGGCTCTAGGTACCGTTGTTTTATCATAGTGCGAGAAACATACATACATTCATGCAGATTCTTCATTATTTATTTTTTTTAAATAAAACACAATGATAATATTTGGTGGCAACAATTTGAAAAGTCAACCGACATTTAAAGTTTTCAACGTAAAATGGCAAAACGAAATTAATAGCCCTTCTGAGCTAAACGCCCTTTCTGCTAAAAATTTTTGCGAATACTTAACGCTATATCGGAAATTCCAAATGTATACTGCTTTGCTACTTTTAAGATTTTGTAATTTTGCAGTTGTGTATGGCGTAAATATGAAGAAAATAATGCTTAATAATAAAACTAAGAAGACAAAAAAAAAAAGTTAGTATGAGTGACTGTAACAGCAGACTTGTAGAGTGCGTGGTCAACGAGACCATAAAGACTCTTAATAAACATTTTTGGGTGACCGTTAAGATCTGAAAGTTGTTTTCTATTACAATACACGAAAATGCACATTTTCATTTAAACAGCACGATATGGAAATAAGTGAATCTAATTCATTGTTTTTAAAACTTTTTATGTTATGCAAAGGCAACAAGTGTGCAACATTAAAAAAAATGTGACAATGCTAAAAGTTTGCATAGAAATTTCCATGAAACATAACACGGCATGAATTTATCAGATGAGAAATGAAGATAATACGAAAACCAGTACTTACTCTTCGATACAGATTCCTTTCCTGGAATTTCTTTATAAATTGCAAGCTGTCTTGTAATATTCAGATACCAAGCCAATGTAACGACTAAAACTCTTCAGCCACGAGTATGTTCTTTGTGAATCTGACATCTCCCACTTTTTTATCTCAGTTTCCATCAAGAAAAGAAGATTCCGCAACCATAAGTTCTTACGATATCTGAGAAAAGATCTCTGGAGTTACTAAAAATAGCCACATGCATAATTATAGCAACAATCGGTCATGGCTGCTCGGTTACCGCACTTGCCAAGCAATCGGAAAGTTGGGAAGTTGCACTTGTAATTTCTTCAGATTATTATTCGAATGCTTTTGATTGGGAGAATTCGGATGCCCGTTTGAATAAGTCACGCTTCCTCAAGCAGAGGCTAGGATCATGAGTTCGGTGGTTTTGCAAACATGGTTCTTTTAGACGTGTCCGTGGCAAAAGACCGTGTAGAGCAAGTGTCCCCAAACTTAAGAGTTTGACCTCTTTATGGAAAAATTGATCCTCCGAAGAATTTTTGATAAAATAGAACACAATAAAAAGCTCAAATTAATACAGACAAAAAATCTAATAAGTACACCACATGACTTTCTTCTACAGAATATTAAATTATACGCATTTTGAATTAAATCTACTTCATCGATAGCGCATAAACCACAATAGAATAAATGTACTTTTTAAAATTCACTATATTTGTTCACCGTACCGACACTCTGGCGCTAGATTCACTTAACAGCGTTACATCTCATTCATTTTATAACTCAGAATGCGCAAAAATTATGTATATCGTCTGAAGAATAATCTTATCGTTGCGGCATATTCTATTCGAATACTATAATAAGTCTAAAACGATGTATAAATGAAACTAAACAAAAAAAAAAAAAAAGAAAGAAAGAAACAGTTTTTCACGGACGATTCAGTGTTTCTCATTCAATTAATTCAGTTCTCGCTTCGCGACAAGGCAAAAATACATAAAAACTCAAAATATCTGTATTAAAAATTACGAAGCAAACCTTAAACACTTATTTTCTCGAATAAATTCCAGAATCGATTAAGTGATTTAATTCGCAATAATAAAAGAAGACGTTATCTTTGTTGTTGCGAAGCTTAGTTTCTCTAGATTGGCAACAAAGCCACTATTCTGCTAAGTTTCAAATGTAAACAAATGTGACTGCCTTAGTAATAATAATTAGGCTTAGCTGCACTTAAACAACTTTTAAATTGTTGATAACTCTTTAAGTCTTGCATGCAGATTTACTAAAGGCATAAAAAACCCTTAACCGGAAGATAAGAACAACACAATTCAATCATTTTTAAAGCAAAAAATGCACAGTTTACCAACATATAAAGAATAAAAAATTGAACTCACTGAGCCGAGTAATAGAGTGGATACATGTATACATAAATTTATATACTTTTAGTGCGGATGGATGGCAACCAAAATTGGAAGTGCACATCTACATGATACAGCAGTCCTATATACAAAATTTCAACGGTCTGAGACTACTCGTTTTTGAGTTATGCGAGATACATACTTACATACGTATGTACGTGTTCGTACGCACAGACGCCATAAAAAAATCTCTTCAGAATCCATTTTAAATCAGTTTTATCGATTTTTTGGGGAAAAAGAGTCATTTATTCTGTCGTTACGTACGGATGTAAAGCAAAAACATTGTTAAATGGCATTCGATAGCTTCAAAATGGACATTTTCATTGAAATATGATACCCGAAATTTTTCGCTATTACAGTACTTCCTTTTACTTCGTACAAGGAAGTAAAAATTCATTTCAATTTGTTGAATTTATTGATTCCACAAAAACGTTAGAACGTATTAATAAAACTGATAGTAGTGTGAAAGTGCCGGTTCAGCGCCAGGATCTCAAACTCGCAGGCGGTGCGCCGTGCAAGTCGGGAGGCGGTGCAAGTTGGGAGGCGGATTGAGGCGGTGCAAGTCGGGAGGCGGTGCAAGTTGGGAGGCGGATTGCGGATGAGCAAACTAACTGATAAGGAGGAGGGTTGTAGGAGTTTGAATTTAGCTGATAAGGTGTCGTCACACTTTGATAAGAGATTATCTTTTGTTGATTTTCCAGTGGTAATTTCTAATTTTAGGATTTTTTTTCCTTTGTATTTTCCTTCGTCTTTACTTGGCATATAATGGTTATTTTCTGTGTTCTCTAAATGCATGGAATTTAATGTTTGGCAGGTAGATGTAAATTTTTAATTTTTATGCTATATTTCAAGAATTATAATGTCCTATGCACTCTTAGTTTTAACGTATGCCTTACAATTTTTTATTTCATCACAGCATATTCATTTTCCTTTATCTTAATTACATTACTCATTTTACACAGGACGTTCTTCATATCTTTTAACCAAATACTCGTAATTTTATTTCAGTTATTAAATTTTAGGAGTGTAATTATTCAGATATACATTTTAATTTATCATATGATTTTAATTTTAGATCCAATTTTAACTTTTTCCCTTCTTTCTAACCTTCGTAATGTTTAATGTACTCCAATTTATAACTTATTTGCTATATTTTACGAGCGTAATTATTGAAATATATGTTTCTATTTATTATATCATTTAATTTTATATATAATTTCAATCTTTTTTTCATACTTTCTAACATTTGCGATCTTCAACATATTGTATATTTTAACTTATTTCTGATATTTTCTGATCGTTTACATGACCTTCACTTAATTTAGATGTAAAATTTTTAATTTATTTCGTAAATCTTAAGCTTATTTATTATATTATCACACTATACACACTGACTTTTATTTAATTTTAGATTTAATCTTTTAACCTTCTTTCCTATTTTTAATGTTTTTACTTCCCAACATACTCTAAAGTTTAACTAATTTGCTATATTTTCGCATAATATACGTCCCATTTGTAACTACTTTCATACATTTTAACTTTCATAATTTCCAGTATAGTCCTAACTTTAACATAATTCGTATATTTTCCTATCATGTACCTAACTTTTATTTAATTTTAGATGTAATCTTTTAACCTTCTTTCCTATTTTTAATGTTTTTACTTCCCAACATACTCTAAAGTTTAACTAATTTGCTATATTTTCGCATAATATACATCCCATTTGTAACTACTTTCATACATTTTAACTTTCATAATTTCCAGTATAGTCCTAACTTTAACATAATTCGTATATTTTCCTATCATGTACCTAACTTTTATATAATTTTACATGTAAATTTTAACTTCTTTTCTATTTTTCGACGTTTTTAGTTCCCAACATACTCTGAATTTTAACTAATTTGCTATATTTTCACACTATGTACACGACTTTCATTTAATTTTTAACTACTTTGTACATGACTTTCATATAATTTTTAACTACTTTCATACGTTTTAACCTTAGTAATTTCAAACAGGCTCTTAAGGTTAGCTTAATTCCTCTGTTTTTTATCATATATATGGACTTTATTTAATTTTAGATGCTATTTTTTACTTACATCTTATGTAACTCGTACATTTCAAACCTTCGTAATTTTTAAAGTACTCTAATTTTGAACTTGTTTATTATATTTTCTTACCATATACATGAACTTTAATTATTTTAGATGTAATTTTTATACTTTTCTGACACTTTGTTTCTTTCTAGTTCCCAACATACTCTAAATTTTAACCCATTTTTATAATTTTCGGTTGTAATCACGCTTTTGATTTTACTATTTCAGCTAAATATACACGTTTAAATGTCTTAAATATAGAGATAGTTTTCAATTAAACATTTTATTTTACAACCTTTAACTGCTATTTGTACCCAATTCATTGAATAGCCTTTACTTACTCTATATTTTATAGTACTGTTTTAATTTGCCAACTGTACAATTTCTTGTTTTATAGCAGTCTTACCATGACTGATTCTAATATTTTTCTTCATTCGCATTTTCAGACTTTAACCTTTCCTGAGTATTCATGTATTTCCTTAAAGTTTTTACATCATTTATATCTGAATACATGCATTTAAGCTCTTCAGTATTACCAATGTTCAGTTTTGAACCTAGATTGCTATTAAGCTAACTTGATAGATTGCGAATTTTTAGAATGAATTCCCAATTTTCATCTATAATTTCAGAACCTTTTTCACTGCTTCATATATACATACAGAAATCTTTCATATTGTTTTAGACGTTTCATACCTTTTAATTCGGTATGTTTTTGCTAATTCATTGCATCCTACATCACTTTAAATGCCCCGACTATGCTAAATTTATCACCTTTTTTCTGCACCAAGTACGAGTATTTCTGCCTTCATAGACAACTTTCAAGTAAAATTAGCGAAATGTCAGTTTTCATTAATTTATTTACCAAGTTATTTTCTTATGAAAGAAATCTTATGAAACACCTGCCATACTTTTACACATCATATATCCTTACCAATATACATATAGTTACGCAAGGAACCAAAGAAAGAAACAGTAAGAGACACTTTACCCAAGTCTCCGCTATATTTCTGAATATTTTTACCTCCATCTGCCCCGAATACAGAAATTTCTTCATAAAATTCTCATCATGTAAGTTAACTATTCTTTACTAAGACACATTTAATGAGGAATAATCCCCTTTCAATGCAAAATTACACCCAAATAATTATAATATTTTCTTATATTTGTACGTATATGTTCGCATTATAGGAACTTTCTATGCATTTTTGAGAAATGTAATTTAATTATTGTTGCTAAATATTGCTGTTTTCCAAGAGAAAAACTCCAAAGGCTATCTAAATCATCCAACTTTTCCTGCATTATTTCCTCAGTACAGAATAACTATCTTAGAACTATTTTCCTAATTTTAAGAACTTAATACAAAATAAGCATGCTCCACTGTAGATTATTTACTATTTTATCCAAAATGAAGATAGAAACTTTACCAAATTTAAGCTTTTTTTTCCCAGAATTCCAACAAAGAACAACTTATTTACCTAAAAATGAGTCTTAGGATATTCTTATCGGCTTCAGATTTGCTATCAGTCGGAAAAACCTGATGTTCACTTTATCTAGCCTTGTCACTATACACATAAGAACCACGAATCATTGTGAAGTACAATCAACATTTTAGATACAGTCAATATTGATTCAACTAACTTTAATTAAATTTAAATTAGAAATTTTAAAAGATAAGCGGATTTATGATACATATTATTAGATTAGTCACAAGCATTATTAGTGGAAAATACAATTAAATACCCAAGACCCACATGCCCACTAAGAACAATACGAAAAGTAAAACTTTATGCATATTTCCACGAAATGTGAAATCTTGTATTTTAGTATAAAACCTGACTAACAAATTATTTCCAATAAGCAGTATACGGATAAAAAGAGTATTCTTATGATACCTTATTAAGACTTAAGCAGTAAGAGAAAGGTAAAGAGATATTCATTAAAACATAATATGAAACAGTTGACAGCTAAATAACGATACATTTCAATATAAATAAAACATTTTTTATTAAAATACATACTTACTAAAATAATTTTTTCTCACAAATTTTCTATTCTATCACGTAAAGTTGACAACGAAATATTCTTTAAAAAGTCATCGCTGTCATAAATACAACAGCATGTGTCTACATACAGTTTTTGAGCAAGTCTTTTAAAGTTCATTGACAACATAGCTTTGTCAGTATAATTCATAGCTTTTTCCCGAGTCGTCTCCATTATACAGGGGTGGCGGCGCTGACTTGGATGATCGACTGCACATCCCTCACAGATAAATACCTCGTTGAGACTGGTTAAGTACTCCTCGTAAATAATATTATTAACTTTCTGCATGCATTGCTCACTAGTTAAATGTTCCAGCTGCTGGCATTTTGATCGCCGTTTTCGTATCTCATCCGGTAACACATTTTGAAATAGAGCAGTTTGGATAGTCTGTGTTACTTCACTGTATAAATCTAAAAGTTTATCGGTCTGATATGACTCTAATTCAAAACAATCTGCTACGAGACGGAAACCACCGCAGGAGCTTTTAAAAATTCGTTGAAGAACACATTGCGCGTTTGTACAAAACACCGCCAACTGATTATTGGCTATGAAGGATGCTTCCGAATACTTGAAATTAAAGTTTGATAATTTTTTCATAAAATCATACCACGTCGCAGGAGTCATACTCACACCCTCAAGGGAAGATCCACAGTTGAAATTATTCTTTTCTGCAGAGTTCTGTATATGAATTCGAACGTTATTATTCCTGCTCACAACGATGGAAAGACGACACATCCGTTCTAATGACCAATAATTGATCACTTCATCATAATTTCGTGATGACTGGTAATGCCGACTCAACCAATCGTCCTGAGGTATCTCGAGTATCTCATTATCTTCTAAACGTGATTTCTTATGCAGAAAAGTCCTTTTATTCATATACGGTTTGGGGGTTATATCGTCATAATAACCGAAGTCCATTTCATCAGAAGAACGCTTCACTTGTGGAGATATAAGTTTTCTAAACGTCAAACTTATTCGAATAGTCTTCACTTCGGGCTGGGATGGAATACCGTGTTTCCAGATTACATTAGTGGGGGGTTTCATCACTAGAAGCGATCCATGTTCAAGACTCAGAATGTGAGTCATATAATTCTCTCTTGTAAAATGCATCACTCGCGTCGCACCGTAACTCAGTGTGGGAATGCAGTAGGAAGGGTCCAGAGAGCTTTCATCGTCTCTGTGCGCGGATATCTTGGCATCTCCGGTAGGGTATTTATTGAGTAGAACGTAATTATATTTTTCGTGGGTGAGTGCTTCCACTTCACTTTTAATTTGCTGCAGCATAGGAGTCCAGGGCTGGGCGGCAATTGATGTCCCCGAAAAACTGTAGGTGAGTCCATCTTCATCCCCGAAGGCGCAACAAAGTCGAGCTGGAATATGTTGACGGCCGTAAATATTCAGTTTCACGGGTTGGAAAGGATAGGTGCACAGTTCCGCAAATATAGAATCAGCTTTTTCTTTGTCATGAAAATCTTTAAAATAGGACAGTATTAACTGATCATCAAATATTTCGGTCATCGTGAGTATTATAAGAGTTAAGAATAACTGCTTCGAAGTACAATCCTCCAAGATTTGCAATGAAATGAGAAATATAGTGAGATAGGATATTTCTAAACAACTTATTTATATAGTCATTTACTGATAAGAAAGGACCATTTGATTCACTATCCTGCTATGATTTCATTCTTCTAATCGATAATCACGTTATTTATTCCGATAACCTCATGTTTTCCAGGAAGATGCCAATCACACTGAATCATAGAATAAGCAGAAGTGATAAGAAGTATCCCATCTGTTTATTCTTAGATGATTCAGTGTGATTGGCATCTTCCTGGAAAACATGAGGTTATCGGAATAAATAACGTGATTATCGATTAGAAGAATGAAATCATAGCAGGATAGTGAATCAAATGGTCCTTTCTTATCAGTAAATGACTATATAAATAAGTTGTTTAGAAATATCCTATCTCACTATATTTCTCATTTCATTGCAAATCTTGGAGGATTGTACTTCGAAGCAGTTATTCTTAACTCTTATAATACTCACGATGACCGAAATATTTGATGATCAGTTAATACTGTCCTATTTTAAAGATTTTCATGACAAAGAAAAAGCTGATTCTATATTTGCGGAACTGTGCACCTATCCTTTCCAACCCGTGAAACTGAATATTTACGGCCGTCAACATATTCCAGCTCGACTTTGTTGCGCCTTCGGGGATGAAGATGGACTCACCTACAGTTTTTCGGGGACATCAATTGCCGCCCAGCCCTGGACTCCTATGCTGCAGCAAATTAAAAGTGAAGTGGAAGCACTCACCCACGAAAAATATAATTACGTTCTACTCAATAAATACCCTACCGGAGATGCCAAGATATCCGCGCACAGAGACGATGAAAGCTCTCTGGACCCTTCCTACTGCATTCCCACACTGAGTTACGGTGCGACGCGAGTGATGCATTTTACAAGAGAGAATTATATGACTCACATTCTGAGTCTTGAACATGGATCGCTTCTAGTGATGAAACCCCCCACTAATGTAATCTGGAAACACGGTATTCCATCCCAGCCCGAAGTGAAGACTATTCGAATAAGTTTGACGTTTAGAAAACTTATATCTCCACAGGTGAAGCGTTCTTCTGATGAAATGGACTTCGGTTATTATGACGATATAACCCCCAAACCGTATATGAATAAAAGGACTTTTCTGCATAAGAAATCACGTTTAGAAGATAATGAGATACTCGAGATACCTCAGGACGATTGGTTGAGTCGGCATTACCAGTCATCACGAAATTATGATGAAGTGATCAATTATTGGTCATTAGAACGGATGTGTCGTCTTTCCATCGTTGTGAGCAGGAATAATAACGTTCGAATTCATATACAGAACTCTGCAGAAAAGAATAATTTCAACTGTGGATCTTCCCTTGAGGGTGTGAGTATGACTCCTGCGACGTGGTATGATTTTATGAAAAAATTATCAAACTTTAATTTCAAGTATTCGGAAGCATCCTTCATAGCCAATAATCAGTTGGCGGTGTTTTGTACAAACGCGCAATGTGTTCTTCAACGAATTTTTAAAAGCTCCTGCGGTGGTTTCCGTCTCGTAGCAGATTGTTTTGAATTAGAGTCATATCAGACCGATAAACTTTTAGATTTATACAGTGAAGTAACACAGACTATCCAAACTGCTCTATTTCAAAATGTGTTACCGGATGAGATACGAAAACGGCGATCAAAATGCCAGCAGCTGGAACATTTAACTAGTGAGCAATGCATGCAGAAAGTTAATAATATTATTTACGAGGAGTACTTAACCAGTCTCAACGAGGTATTTATCTGTGAGGGATGTGCAGTCGATCATCCAAGTCAGCGCCGCCACCCCTGTATAATGGAGACGACTCGGGAAAAAGCTATGAATTATACTGACAAAGCTATGTTGTCAATGAACTTTAAAAGACTTGCTCAAAAACTGTATGTAGACACATGCTGTTGTATTTATGACAGCGATGACTTTTTAAAGAATATTTCGTTGTCAACTTTACGTGATAGAATAGAAAATTTGTGAGAAAAAATTATTTTAGTAAGTATGTATTTTAATAAAAAATGTTTTATTTATATTGAAATGTATCGTTATTTAGCTGTCAACTGTTTCATATTATGTTTTAATGAATATCTCTTTACCTTTCTCTTACTGCTTAAGTCTTAATAAGGTATCATAAGAATACTCTTTTTATCCGTATACTGCTTATTGGAAATAATTTGTTAGTCAGGTTTTATACTAAAATACAAGATTTCACATTTCGTGGAAATATGCATAAAGTTTTACTTTTCGTATTGTTCTTAGTGGGCATGTGGGTCTTGGGTATTTAATTGTATTTTCCACTAATAATGCTTGTGACTAATCTAATAATATGTATCATAAATCCGCTTATCTTTTAAAATTTCTAATTTAAATTTAATTAAAGTTAGTTGAATCAATATTGACTGTATCTAAAATGTTGATTGTACTTCACAATGATTCGTGGTTCTTATGTGTATAGTGACAAGGCTAGATAAAGTGAACATCAGGTTTTTCCGACTGATAGCAAATCTGAAGCCGATAAGAATATCCTAAGACTCATTTTTAGGTAAATAAGTTGTTCTTTGTTGGAATTCTGGGAAAAAAAAGCTTAAATTTGGTAAAGTTTCTATCTTCATTTTGGATAAAATAGTAAATAATCTACAGTGGAGCATGCTTATTTTGTATTAAGTTCTTAAAATTAGGAAAATAGTTCTAAGATAGTTATTCTGTACTGAGGAAATAATGCAGGAAAAGTTGGATGATTTAGATAGCCTTTGGAGTTTTTCTCTTGGAAAACAGCAATATTTAGCAACAATAATTAAATTACATTTCTCAAAAATGCATAGAAAGTT
The DNA here is from genome assembly GCA_000611955.2 of Stegodyphus mimosarum. Classification (NCBI taxonomy): domain Eukaryota; kingdom Metazoa; phylum Arthropoda; class Arachnida; order Araneae; family Eresidae; genus Stegodyphus; species Stegodyphus mimosarum. The sequence goes on along the minus strand of KK118055.1, from coordinate 105,084 downwards.
CCTATAATGCGAACATATACGTACAAATATAAGAAAATATTATAATTATTTGGGTGTAATTTTGCATTGAAAGGGGATTATTCCTCATTAAATGTGTCTTAGTAAAGAATAGTTAACTTACATGATGAGAATTTTATGAAGAAATTTCTGTATTCGGGGCAGATGGAGGTAAAAATATTCAGAAATATAGCGGAGACTTGGGTAAAGTGTCTCTTACTGTTTCTTTCTTTGGTTCCTTGCGTAACTATATGTATATTGGTAAGGATATATGATGTGTAAAAGTATGGCAGGTGTTTCATAAGATTTCTTTCATAAGAAAATAACTTGGTAAATAAATTAATGAAAACTGACATTTCGCTAATTTTACTTGAAAGTTGTCTATGAAGGCAGAAATACTCGTACTTGGTGCAGAAAAAAGGTGATAAATTTAGCATAGTCGGGGCATTTAAAGTGATGTAGGATGCAATGAATTAGCAAAAACATACCGAATTAAAAGGTATGAAACGTCTAAAACAATATGAAAGATTTCTGTATGTATATATGAAGCAGTGAAAAAGGTTCTGAAATTATAGATGAAAATTGGGAATTCATTCTAAAAATTCGCAATCTATCAAGTTAGCTTAATAGCAATCTAGGTTCAAAACTGAACATTGGTAATACTGAAGAGCTTAAATGCATGTATTCAGATATAAATGATGTAAAAACTTTAAGGAAATACATGAATACTCAGGAAAGGTTAAAGTCTGAAAATGCGAATGAAGAAAAATATTAGAATCAGTCATGGTAAGACTGCTATAAAACAAGAAATTGTACAGTTGGCAAATTAAAACAGTACTATAAAATATAGAGTAAGTAAAGGCTATTCAACGAATTGGGTACAAATAGCAGTTAAAGGTTGTAAAATAAAATGTTTAATTGAAAACTATCTCTATATTTAAGACATTTAAACGTGTATATTTAGCTGAAATAGTAAAATCAAAAGCGTGATTACAACCGAAAATTATAAAAATGGGTTAAAATTTAGAGTATGTTGGGAACTAGAAAGAAACAAAGTGTCAGAAAAGTATAAAAATTACATCTAAAATAATTAAAGTTCATGTATATGGTAAGAAAATATAATAAACAAGTTCAAAATTAGAGTACTTTAAAAATTACGAAGGTTTGAAATGTACGAGTTACATAAGATGTAAGTAAAAAATAGCATCTAAAATTAAATAAAGTCCATATATATGATAAAAAACAGAGGAATTAAGCTAACCTTAAGAGCCTGTTTGAAATTACTAAGGTTAAAACGTATGAAAGTAGCTAAAAATTATATGAAAGTCATGTACAAAGTAGTTAAAATTAAATGAAAGTCGTGTACATAGTGTGAAAATATAGCAAATTAGTTAAAATTCAGAGTATGCTGGGAACTAAAAACGTCGAAAAATAGAAAAGAAGTTAAAATTTACATGTAAAATTATATAAAAGTTAGGTACATGATAGGAAAATATACGAATTATGTTAAAGTTAGGACTATACTGGAAATTATGAAAGTTAAAATGTATGAAAGTAGTTACAAATGGGATGTATATTATGCGAAAATATAGCAAATTAGTTAAACTTTAGAGTATGTTGGGAAGTAAAAACATTAAAAATAGGAAAGAAGGTTAAAAGATTACATCTAAAATTAAATAAAAGTCAGTGTGTATAGTGTGATAATATGATAAATAAGCTTAAGATTTACGAAATAAATTAAAAATTTACATCTAAATTAAGTGAAGGTCATGTAAACGATCAGAAAATATCAGAAATAAGTTAAAATATATAATATGTTGAAGATCGCAAATGTTAGAAAGTATGAAAAAAAGATTGAAATTATATATAAAATTAAATGATATAATAAATAGAAACATATATTTCAATAATTACGCTCGTAAAATATAGCAAATAAATTATAAATTGGAGTACATTAAACATTACGAAGGTTAGAAAGAAGGAAAAAAGTTAAAATTGGATCTAAAATTAAAATCATATGATAAATTAAAATGTATATCTGAATAATTACACTCCTAAAATTTAATAACTGAAATAAAATTACGAGTATTTGGTTAAAAGATATGAAGAACGTCCTGTGTAAAATGAGTAATGTAATTAAGATAAAGGAAAATGAATATGCTGTGATGAAATAAAAAATTGTAAGGCATACGTTAAAACTAAGAGTGCATAGGACATTATAATTCTTGAAATATAGCATAAAAATTAAAAATTTACATCTACCTGCCAAACATTAAATTCCATGCATTTAGAGAACACAGAAAATAACCATTATATGCCAAGTAAAGACGAAGGAAAATACAAAGGAAAAAAAATCCTAAAATTAGAAATTACCACTGGAAAATCAACAAAAGATAATCTCTTATCAAAGTGTGACGACACCTTATCAGCTAAATTCAAACTCCTACAACCCTCCTCCTTATCAGTTAGTTTGCTCATCCGCAATCCGCCTCCCAACTTGCACCGCCTCCCGACTTGCACCGCCTCAATCCGCCTCCCAACTTGCACCGCCTCCCGACTTGCACGGCGCACCGCCTGCGAGTTTGAGATCCTGGCGCTGAACCGGCACTTTCACACTACTACTGATGATGATTGATTGGAGAATTATAAGTCACTAGTTATCATACAACTTTAAGATTGAATTTATGAATTTATCGAATCAGAGTGTCTGATCTTCAAGGAGGGACGTGCTACTTCCTGATTAAATGTAAAGATCATCTTCAGTAATGTTCATTAATATGTTTCAAATAAAAAGTGCTAACAGTTTTAAAGATTCAGCCTTCCTTTTTTCAAAATTAAAGGTTTTTCTATTAAAATCAACTGCACAAAACAAAACAAATATTGCAATAAAATTTCAAGTTACCGTCTCACACTTTAAAGATTTTACGTAGACATCAAAATTATCAAGAAAAAAATCATTTATTTTAATGTAATAAATAGGTAAATTAAAATAATTAATTAAAGATTACGTCACCTTCGAGATTCAAATCACCATACAGAGTTAGTTGGATGTAAGCAAGCACGAGGAAAGGTGATAATTCCTTATATTCCTCTTATATATCTTTCTTCCCAATTTAAAGGGCTAGTGTAAAAAAGAAAGAGACCAAATCGGCCAAATCTAGGTGAGGACGAATTATCTTCCATTTTTACTTCCTTGTACGAAGTAAAGGAAATATTGTAACCGCGAAAAATTAATTTAATAGCAATTAGGTACATTTTAAAAAATTTGGCTGGGTAAGAAGGCATGTGAAAAGTAAATTAATCCACGATCTTATGTCTGCACAATGGTAATTCTTGCCAAGGGTTATTTCTAGATACTTTGTTTTCTTTTCATCTGTCAGTTTTGCTGGAATAGCATTTTAGAAGTTAACAGAAAACAAAACTTCTTTCGGGATATTAAGAACGAATTTTACAACTTATTTACAACGCAACTTTACACTGGTTATTGAAAAAAAAATCTGATGTGTACATCACATGACTTCCTTGTACGGAATGATAAATTATACTCAGTTTTCCTGCATTTCATTTTAACATACTGAATTAACAATTGACAAATTTTGAATTAAATCTACTTCGTCGATAGCGCTTAAACCACAATAGAATAAATGCAATCTTTAGATTTCACTATATTTATTTACCATAGCCACACTTCGGCGCTAGGTTCACTTAACAGCGTTACATCTCATCCATTTTATAAGTCAGAGTGAGCAAAAATTATAGCATCTCAAGAATTATCACAAGTTCTATTCAAATACTATAACAAATCTAAAACGATGTATAAAAGAAATTAAACAAATAAAAAAAATCTGAAAGGATTCAGATTTTAGATTACGTCCAAAGGGATCTTGCTTAATAATATGAAAACTTGCCGAACGAAACAAACATTAAACTAAACCTAATACGTACACAAAAACAAACCCAATTAATTCCAATAGTCAACCCAATACAATTCCATTAATCCATCCAGTACAGACCCGATAACCAACATAATACAATTCCAAAAATTCCAATAGCCAACCCAATGCAACTTCAATTACCAACAAAGAAACATTAGCACTAAATTGAAAAGTGAATCGGACATTTTTGTGAAACGACGCAAAACGCCAAACGAAAGTAATAGTCCTTCGGGACTAAATCCCTTTGGACTAAAAAAGAAAGTTTTTCGCGGACGATTCTAATGCGCATGCGGTATTAATTACTTCAGTTCTCACTTCGCGGTAAGGCAAAAATACATAAAAATTCAAAATATTTTCATTGAAAATTTAAAGATATAGAAAAATATAAACCTCCAGGTGCAGTTAAAACAATTTTTACAGTTAAAATTAAAATTTGTACGCAAAAACCCGCTAATAACTTAAATGAAAATTCCAGGATGAATCAAGCATAATTTAACTAGCGATAATAAAAGAAGACCTTACTTCGTTGTTGCGAAGCTTAGTTTCTCTAAATTGGCAACAAATCCACTATTCTGCTAAGCTTAAAATGTAAACAAATGTGGACGCGATCATAACCAAAAATTAGGCTTAGCCGCACTTAAAAAAACTTTTAAATTGTTGATAATTCCACAATTATTGCACTCAGGTTAACTAAGGGAATAAAATGCTTAACCGAAAGATAAGAACAACATAATTCAATCATTTTTAAAGCATAAAAATGCACATTATGCAAACTTATAAGAATAAAGAAAGCTTACTGAGCCGAGTAACAGAGTGGATATATATATACATATATTAATATATTTTTGGTCCGGCCGATTGCAACCAAATGCATCTACATGTTATATAATATTCCAACGTTCTTTTCGAGCTATGCGAGATACATACATACATACGTACGTACGTACGCACGCACAGACGCTACGAAAAAATCTCTTCAGAATCCATTTTAAATTAGTTTTTTAATTAATTGGGGGAAAAAGAGTCCTTTATTCTGTCCTTACGTACGGATGTCACTCAAAAACATCGTTAAATCACATTGGATAGCGGTCAAAATAGACATTTTCGTTAAAATATGGTACCCGAAACTTTTCGCGATTACAATACTTCCTTTTTACTTCGTATAAGGAAGTAAAAATTATACTGTAGCGATCATTATTTAATGCAGTAAAGCCTCGTAATGTATATCAGGAATGAGGTTTTCCAGGAAACAGGTTTTTATGCCTCACCTAGCTTTGTAGGCCATAATCTGTGGCGTTTTGATTGAATGCCCTATTTTTTCTCCTTGCCTTAGACTGAACAACTGCTGTGCCTGTGAGTTTTAGCTAGTATATCCAGAAAATGGAAACGGTTTTTAAACTTCCAGGCAAGTGTGCAGTGCTGACAGCAACCATGAAGATGCCATATGAATTGATACATACCATGCCAAAATAAAATACAGTTGTATAATATGCAACGCCTGCATGCGAAACAGGGAAACTTAAATTTTAATAACAATGTACAGTAATTAGGTTATTCTGAAGCAGGAGATGCGAAAAATGCGCAATGCCCTCGCCGGGACTCGAACGTGGACCCCTCGAATACACACCGAGTGTGCTACCGCTATACTATTAAAGCATGGTGAAACGATGGAGAAAATATGCTCAACCTTTTTAAGGAACGACTGAGAATTAGGGGATCCAAACGCCAAATCCTGGTGGTGACGAATTATTGTCCACCACCTTTTAGTTCGGGCACCATGTGTAGAGTCATTAGGTTATTTCGAATCAGGAGATGTTAAAAATGTGCAGTGCCCTCGCCGAGACTCGAACCCGGGAGTTTTCGAATACGCGCCAAATGTGCTACCGTTACATCACGAAGGCATCTTGGAAGGAGGGAGAAAATACCTTATAGCGTAAGTGTCCTATATACACCGCGGAAAGGAAAATGGGATAGTTCTATATTTCCCGTTCTAGTTTACAATTGACGAAATTCAAATTGCGTTTTTCATGTCTCGAAAGCTCGACTTAAAATATATATTAGATTTATATATAGCTTTGTTGTAATACACGAATTTTGACACAAAATCCGACTTTTTCTGAAATGACATGAGAATTGGTTTCTGTATTTCAATCAGACGACTCAAATTATGCCTAAATAATGAATTTTGTAAAATCTTCATGCGAAATTTACAGAGAAATTCGATAAATTCATAAATTTATCTTGGCGCATTTTTTTTTCAGTTTGCGCCTAATATAATTCACTTGCAGAACTTCTTACTTTATAGCAATCTATTTTCCTTTCCCTTTTTTTCATTTAGAAGATCGGAAAAAAAGTCATCATTCACAGTTTCAAATAATTTTTTAAATAATTTATTTAATAGATACTTGTACACTGCGGGAAAAAAAGGGGGGACAGTTCTATATCTCCCGTTCTACTGGGCCGATTGGCGAAATTCAAACTGCATTTTCCAAATCTCGAAAGCGCGACTTAGGACATGTATTAGATTCATATATAGTATTGTTCTAATATAGGTATTTGATATAAAATAGGACTTTTTCTGAAATGACATGCTAATTTTCTTTTCATATTTCAATTCCGCGACTCGAATTATGCCCAAATATTAGATTTTGTAAAAGTTGGTGCGAAATTTACGGAGAAATTCAAAAATTTATCTTGGAGTATTTTTTTCAGTTTGCTCCAAGGATAATTAATTCACTTGGCGAACTTCTTAATTTGTATCAACCTATTTTCTTTTCTTTTTTTTTCATTGTAGACGAGTGGAAAAAAGTCATCGTTCACACTTTCAAATAATTTTTAAAAAGTGCGTAAACCACATTTGGCGTTATTATCGCTTATAACCTGTATGCCAAATTTCAAAACGCGCCAATATGTAAATTAACGTATATCTTAGAAAGTTTTCAATAAAAAACTCTAATTTTTTGTAGGTGTGCCTAGAAATACATCTACTTTAAGATAATGTTAAAAATTTTATACGTTATATTTCAAAATTATTTACGAAAAATTTATAAAAATTATTTAAAATACAAATTTTAAAAATAAATCATAAAATATGGGCGAATTTTATTTGGAATAGACCTAAATTTCGAAACGTGAAAGGAAGATTCAAATACGTTTAATAAAAAAAAAGAGATATTAACAAATAGATACCAAATTCAATGATCATTGAGGAGCTAAAATTTTAGGAGCTAATTTTTTAAAAACTACTCGTACGATTTTTACGAAACTTGGTAGTTTGTAATAATTTGAGTCGTAAAATCGAAATATGGAAAAACATTGGCATGTCATTTCAAGAAAGGTCAGATTTTGTGCCAAAATATCTATATTAGAACAATTCTATATTAGATATATAAATCTAATACATATCCTAAGTCACGCTTTCGAGATATGAAAAACGTAAGTTGAATTTCGTCAATCGATCCAGTAGAACGGGAGATATAAAACTCCCCCCTCCCCTTTTTTTCGAGGTATACATTAAGGTTGATTACTACAAAATCATTTTTCAGAAAGAAGAAATATCCGACAGTATATTAAATTATATTAGCATAAAACAGGGGGATTAGCGCTGTGGTATCAGAAACAATAGGGATATGAATGTTAGAGTTAAAAAGAAGATGTATAAAAATATAGGAAGAATGCAAAATAAATGACATATAACAAAAGATCCAATGAGTAAAACGTAAGACAAAGCGAGAAATTCGGTAATATGTATAATGCAAGTAATTTAACATAACTTTAAATAAAGAAGTACTATTCTGAAGTTTAACACTTGTAATAAATTATTACTCTTAAATTGCGTGTGAGTATGGGATAAAGGCTAATTTTTAATTGAAGTTGAGTGATGAGTATCAAGACCTGTGTTCTTTTTAATTGTGCTGCGCATGTTGCGTTTGGCCTGCTTATTATTCAGTACGTTCTTGGCCCACATATTTCATTATACCTCACGAGATTGTCGGAGATGAACGTGGGAAGTCAGTGAGTAGTCGAAGTCGTAGTGATCAGTATCACCAATCCTGCCACAACTGCAAAGATCACTATCTCGTAACCGAAAGGCTTAGATATGCAGTGAATAGGTCATGCCCTGCGAAGAAATGAGTGAAGAACTCGACCATAACAAATCTCTACAGGCATTTGTATGGAGAATATTAAACCTCCTGCCAGTGGCTGAAGAATTTTTTTTTCTATTTTTCTATTTTTAAAGAAGAAAATGATGAGTGGGCAATTTAAGGAAGAATACAGAGAGAACAAAAAGAGTGCAATGGGATGTTTAGAAAAGACGTATCCGTCAAAAGCATCCCGCAGGAAAACATCTCGGAGAAAACAACGCAACAGGAAACGTCATCTACAAAACACCGTGGGAGAAAATAAGGCCAGGAGAAAGCATTTCAGTTCTCAAAAATCGTGCAAGAAAACAAAGAGGTGTTAAAACTTCGTAATTTTAAAACAGTCGGAAAAAATAAAACATCTTCTGAGCTTTGCATGATGATAACATCGCATCTGCATTCTGACTACAACATTTTTAAGTAAATTTTCTATCTATAAACGAAAGAAAAAGTGAAAATAATTTTTCCCTCAATATTTCATATTTTTAAATTAAAACCCTCTGACTGGCAAGGCCGTATATACAGGGTGATTCCTTTAGAACTGACCTATGTCATTTGGCTGTAGTTTTGTTAAACAGTATCTGATTTTAATACAGTTTTCCGTCAAAAGATTGAGGAAGGAGGAAAATTTAGTGTTTACATTACGCCCAAAGGGGGTTTTTTTTTAACGTTTTCTGTTTTACCTTTCTTTATTAAACAGCATGTTCTTCGCACTTAAACCATAAAATTCAGTTCCACAGCAATATCGCAAAATAATTGTAAAATGAACATATCTTTAGAATTTCCGATACACAGTCACGAACGCGCTAAAGAATTTTTTTTTCTTTCTTTCCGTACAGTGTTCCATTACTCGCTTTGAAATTGTTGAGTTTGTAAATAAAAAATTCGTTAAAGTTTTACAAAATATGAAACAGATAGTAAAAAAAATTTCAAATTCGGGCTTCAAGATGTGTGTGTGTGTGTGTGTGTGTGTGTGCGCGTGCGTGCGCGTGTGCGTGCGCGCGCGCGCCTGCCTGCCTGCCTGTCTTTCGTTCGGGTTGCGAGTAAGCTAATAGACCCAGGGCCACGAAATTTGGTACATAAATGTATCTACACAAGAGCCAGTGCACCTCGAAGCGATTTTTTCGAAATTCGAATTCGAATTTTTTTTATTTTATGTTTTGTGACCAAATCGCGTCATTTTGAGACATAATGGGCTACAGGAAAGCGCGATTTCACTCTATACATTTCATTTTTACATCGCCGTGAAGCGTAGACACTTAGCTATTTTACGAACTTAAAATAAATTTCGTGTTTCAATAAATCGATGAAATACGAATTTATTTAGGAAGGTGAGCTTAACACCTTTTCAGCGGAATGTTTTTTTAAAAACTTATTTTAAAAAATGTGCCGTTTATTTTCCTTTGATTTTTGGACACGTTGAACTTTAATCCTTTCGACTCCTTTTAAAAAAGGAATTTTGGAAAAATAATAATATTTTGTATTTTTTAAAAATTTTTTAAATGAAGCTTCCAAATACACTTCTCACATGTCAGATATTTTAAAATGTAGTTTTGGCAACACTTTTCCTTTCTTATTGTTGTTGATAGATTTTTGATGAAATTGCATCATTTTGAATAGTTTCATTCTTTTAAAAATTTCGGTTTGGCAACAATTCTTTTATCGTATTTCTTATGTTACTGTTTTTAAGAGACTGAAAAGTTTAAGAAATTAAAAAGTTGTTTCTTTTTGCAACGGTAAATTGTTTAATTACTTTATTAGGATAATTAACATGTGTATGAAGGGATATTGCTTATTTCATTGTAATATTATGTTTTAATTATGTATAATTTTAATTATAAAAAAGTTTTGCATGATATTTTTTAATCTGTTTAAGTTCTTAATCTGTTTATACCATTTAAGATTTTGCAAAGGGAAGTTGGTTAATTTATTTATTCGGATAATTAATATTCGTATTAAGGGATATTGCTTATTTCGTTGTATGCTTTTTATATGTAATGCATTTTTAACTGATTTTTTTTTGCGTTGTTGTTTGTTTCTTTTTCGATAAAATTGTTCTGCAGAGTAAAATTCTGTGCAATTTTCAAATTTAATGTTTGGTGTTCTCTTTAAGCATTTTTCTGGTACACTTAAAAGCCAGATGAAGGCTGGCCGCGCAGCGGCTAGTAAGAAATAACGAAAACAGTGAAATGGTTATATAAGCAAGGATGGCTTGAGCCTATAAAACGTTGTTTAATACTCTGATTGCCATGTAGCATACCAATCGTGACTAGTAAATGTTTGTAAAGTTTATAAAGGTTTATAATCACTTAACCTACCAGTAAGTTTTGAAAATGACCACCCTTCTGTCGTAGGCATAACCGAACTCGCCGCTCCATGTTGGCTGCAACACTCCACAATGTGTTGACAGTGATGTTTGCAATTTCCCAGGAAATGCTGGCCTTTATTTCGTCCAATGTCCATGGTTTATCGCGATAGGCACGACCCTTGAGGAAACCTTATAAGAAGAAATCTGGCATTGGCCCTCTTGAATGGAATTTCGCAACATATCCAAAGTGTCAGTAGTACTCCAATAGTGGTATAGCATGGTACAAAATCAATGAATTTTTCGCTTTCAATTTTTAGTACGCCTGATGCACCGTAAAACTGTTTTTCATAGATAAATATGCTTCGTATGATTGAATTCTTTCTATTTGACTTATTTTTGAATTATTAGTCCAAAGGGGCTTTGTCCCTGAAGGACTATTGTTTTCGTTTTGCGATTTTGCGTCAAATCCCTTTGAATATCCGTTTCACTTTTCAAACTGTTGCCACCAAATAATACCGCCCTGTATTATATTTGAAGAAATTAAATAATGAAGAATTTGTATAAATGTATGTATGTTTCTCGCATTGTGATAAAATAAGGGTATCTAGAGACCCAATTTTGAATGACGTAATCCTACTGAGAATATGGGCATCCGGAATCACAAATTTGAAATTTGGAATTTGCTTTATTATCGATTTCATATTTTGTAAAACTTTAATGAATTTTTGATTAGCAAACTCGAGGATTTCAAAGCGAGCAACGGCGACGTTGTAAAGTAAAAACATTTTTATGTCCAGCGAGGAAGACTGTGTACCGGAAGTTCTAAAGATATGCTCAATTTAAAATTATTTTGCGATACTGCTTTTGTACTGAATTTTATGGTTTAAGTGCGAAAAATATAATATTTAATAAATAAAGGTACACACAAAATGTTAGAAAAACACCTCTTTGGGCGTAATTGAAAAGACTCTGAATTATTAATGAAAATTGATATGACGATGATCTGTGCTCCTTTTTGGATGGCTCCCGCCTGAGGTGCAAGCATGTTTCTACCTACCCTAGTTTTAATAGTAGTTTAATCAAATTTATTTTAGGTGTCGAAGATAAAACGGGGCTCACTTACAAAAAGCTTAAAATTGTAGCACCCACGGAAACAACAAAACAGAACATAGAAATGAATTCAAAAGCAAAATACTAACAGTAAGTTTTAAAATTATTTGCTAATTACATAAAGCGCTCTTGAAACACAAGTTTTAAAAATGATTATATTAGTTAATCGCATAGGAAAGTACCATTCATAAAATATTTATTAACTAAAACAACTCGCAGTAAATTATCTTTATATTTTGACTGCGATTTGTTTCGTCACAGATATTTGGAGGACTACATTCAAATGTTTAACATTCTAAAAATCGAGATTATTGCAATGAAATATAACTTATTACAGTGAAAGTGATTACAGCGAAACTTTACAGTGAAATTATAACTTACTTCAAACTTTTAAAGCTCCGAAATATTCGTCTTTGTTACACTGCATGCCGAGATTTTTCAAAATAAGCGAGTTAAAATTCGCTAGTCATTGCTACGTGACATAATACATAAAGTTCGAAATTTCTATCCTCAGTCTTCTACCTATAAAAGGCATGCGCAATAAGTTCTAATTTCACTATAAAGATATTTTACATTTTAACATTTTTATTAGATACAGTTTCCGTTAATATCCGTTTTTACATTTTAATGCTTTTTGGAATATTTCTTTGTGCGATGTTGTGACTAATCTCATTTGTCTAACCTCACCATTAGAAAACAAAAAACCGAAATTTATCGTGGCAAGGAGTTCAATATTACGTCTTATCGCTGGCAGCAGCTTTGGGCACCATATAGATGAAAGTAAGATTTTGCTCAGTTCCACCCTAATTTTAAGAGAGAACTCCCGGAAGATGGGTTCGGGAGTTTCGTACCCATCTTTCCCCATCCACAAAACCACAGGAGAGGACTTTCGGCTCGCCATACATTTAGAGCGTTCCCATGGTGCGAAGACACTATGCATTTACAAACTATACTATGCTTTAGATTTACAAATATATTATACTATAGATTTACATTTACTTTGACTTTAGAGACATTAGATTATTTAGAAGCAAGGGCGATGAAAAACGACTAGTGTCCAAATTGTGGACTAAATACGGACTCATTCATGAGGAAACCATTAAGCCACTGAAGCTGTGTCCTGTGTTGATGTTGTAAGCACCATTGGAAACTCTCTCTTTTGTGGAAGGAAGTGAGTGGGATGCCAATAGCGAGCTTTCTGGCATACAGTCCTGTCTCATGGAGCCTTTAGGCACTGTCTTCCTTGAAATTGATGTTCCTGTGGCAGTAGCGAGGTCAAAAGACAGTTGTGTGGCAGTAGATGTCCTCTGACGCTTGTCTGAAAGTATCAAATACCGGTCGTTATTGATCATGAGGCTCTCGGGCAACCTTTTCCGAGTCTTTTGGACATTGTCACTCTGATTTTAAACTGATTCCACAAATTAGAGATGATATCTGGTGTTACATCCAGTTCTCTTGCAACCTCAGATTGGGATTGCCCCTCCTCAAGCCTACCCATGATTTTTTATCTCGTACCTTTGTTTCAGCGATGATGTGTACTCATTTCACCTAAAAACAGAAAGATTATTAAAAAAGATAGTAAAAATCACTACTGTGTTACAGGGCGGAATGAGCTGAGCAGCTGGACGCGGACTTTTATACCTCCTGCTGGCGTAGCGTCGCCCACAGGAGCAGATAAACTTATCTCAGTGACGCCAGCACCACAGTGATATTATATGGCAACCAACTGTCCAGGTTTTATCAAGTATTTTAGGAGGAATGATGGAAAATGTTTTCCATCTCTTAATTTTGTCCACCAGTATCCATACTATATTGTATGTAATATAATGTATGTACATTATTTGGGAATAAAATTTATATGCAAGTGCCGTATCTAAATATTTTCCTGATACATTTGTTGTCTTCATTACATATATTTAATTGAAAGAATATTTACATTAGAGTTTCAGTATTACCTCTTTTATTTTACTTCTACATCTTACGCTTTACAGCCCATTTCCGGCCAAGGCTGTCTCAATCAGCTTCCGCCATCCTGACCCATCCAACGTTAAAGTCCTCCACCTATTGATACTAGCGTTCTTAATCCACTTTTTCACATTGTGTAGGCACCTCGTCCATAGCCTTCTCCTTCTCTT
>KK118055.1:44897-91446 GCA_000611955.2 Stegodyphus mimosarum | reverse complement strand
TTTCAATGTCAGTTTCTTCCCTGGGTTTTCACCTCCATATCTGTTTATATGGCCTAGCCATCTTAATTGAGAGGTCTTAATAACTTTTATAATATTTAGTTCTCTAGATTTTTGCTGTAGTTCAAATGTATATCTTATTCTCCGCACTTCATTTTCCCTTGCAGCTCCAAAACTTCTCAAAATATTTCGTTCGAATGTCGTTATTCTAACTTCATCTGCTTTACTTGTTGTCCAACACCCATTTCCATACAACATTTTAGATTTTCCCAAGGTCTTTTACACCTATATTTTAGTTTTACTGCGTAGGTATTTTGGTTTAAAGTGGTTTCGTAAGCCATAATAGCATTTGTTTTGTTGATTCGGCTCTTGATTTCAATATTTATATCATTATTATTATTTACAATCGATATTTAAATTGTTCAACCTCCTTAAAATCATAGTAATTTGTTTTCAGCGGTATTAGGTTATGTCTTTTGTTTATAATTGTCATGAATTTGTTTTTTCCTTCATTAACGATCAAACCAACATTTTTTGCTGCCACACGCGTGCACAAACGCTTCAGCTATTGCTGCGTTCGTTCTTCCTACGATAGTCAATGTCATATACAAAGGCCAAAAATTGCACAGATTTTATGAAATTCCTTTCCCAGTTTTACTCTATATTTTACTCTTCTAAGAGTAATCTTTACCAGACTCCCCACTTTTTCAGGCACTCATTATTTCCTCCTTCTATAGTACTGCTACGAAAAGCCGTTTAGTAGGCTATCTCCAGCAATACATTTTGCTCTTCCGAAAGAATTTACGAAAGTAGGAAGATTCTCACCACTCTGGCTGACTCAATTGTCTTGCAGTGGATTCCTGTTCCTTTCGGCACCGAAGGAAATAAAAGAACCGATTTCCTGGCAAAGAAAGGAATGACTATTCTAAAACCACTAATAACCGTATGACTTTTAATTCTGTAAAACTTCTAATTAAATTAGAATTTAAGAGGAGGTTTGCATCCTACCTATCAAATGAAGTTAAGGGAAAGGCCTGGAACTTCCCGACTAGTTCAAAGCCAGATATGTTTTCCAAATTTTCCTCCTCCTGTAGCCGTGGCATTATTTCATTTTATTGGGTACGATTGTCTAAATGCTCATCGTTTTAAATTTCGACTTATAGACTCTTTAGTCTGTAGTCTTTGGAACTCTGAACAGTCTATGGATAAGGAGCATATTGATAAATGCACTGCACTATTATTAGTCCAAAGGGGGAATTTACCCTGAAGGACTTAATTTCGTTTTGGCATTTTGCTTTGGTTCACTATAAATGTCGGTTCACTTTTCAAATTGTTGCCACCAAATACTACAGCCCTGTATTATATTTAAAGAAATTAAATAATGAAGAATCTGCATAAATGTATACATGTTTCTCGCATTGTGATAAATCATCTGTACCTAGAGCCATCGAATTTTGAATAATATACGTTTCCACCTGAATATGGGGCTCTGGAAGCCCATGTTCGGAATTCGGAATTTGTTTTATTATCTATTTCATATTTTGTAGAACTTTAACGAATTTTTGAGTAACAAACTCAACGAATTCAAAGCTAGCAATGGCAGCACTGTACGAAAAAAAAAACTTTTTGTCTCTAGTACCCGAGACTGTGTATCGGAAATTCTAAAGATATGCTCAATTTAAAATTATTTTGCGATATTGTTGTTGAACTGAATTTTATGGTTTAAGTGCGAAGAACATAGGATATCTAATAAATAAAGGTAACACACAAAATGTTAAAAAAACGCCCATTTGGGCGTAATGTAAAATTTGAGAGCTTTCAGATTTTTTTTATCTTTTAATTCTGTTGTCCTTAAGTATTTGAAAGCAAGATCAAGACTAATGGCTTAGTGGCCAAATATCTGGCAATGGTACGAATAAACGTTTACCGTTACGTTATGTACAAAATATTTATGTTATTGTATGCACTTTAGTAGTAAAGAAGATAGATGAAAATAATAGCTCAATATAGTAATAAAGACAAATCTAGAAGTAAAATCGTGCAAAGAAAAAATACTATATGCTTCATTCAAATATAAAGTTAATTTTAATGTATTATTTCTATATTGTACATTCTACATGTAACTGACAAAACGGTCTCTTGATGAAAGAACAAAATTACGTCAAAAGTAAAGTCTTTAAAGATAACAATACAACTCACGCACAAATACTTTATTCTTAGCAAATTAAGTTTTTCCTATTTCTTACATTTTTAATTTTCTGTTTTACAGGATTTAAAGCATTGCAGCTGAAAATATAATTCTAGTATACCTATATTATGACTTTTATGACTTAGAAGAAACTATAATGGCTTGAAAGAAGATACGACTTGAAAGAAACTTAAATTTTAAATATGATACACATGAAGCTATTTTATTCAAAAAATTGAGTTCCTTCTATAAAATTTTCACTCATTTAATTATTATTATTTTTCCTTCTTCATGGCTAAGAGTATCCTAGAAACCTAATCGAACTGACGAGCGTATAATTTTCAGATACAGTTCCAGAGATGTTTCAAATTTCTACATTTATGAATTTCTTCCAACCATTTTCTGGTTACACATGTCCTAGCAAGCATCAGATAATAAATCCTTTTTGCTACCAAGTTGTAATAATACACTCTTTTGCTTTTTCCTTCTTCATGGCTAAGAGTATCCTAGAAACCTAATCGAACTGACGAGCGTATAATTTTCAGATACAGTTCCAGAGATGTTTCAAATTTCTACATTTATGAATTTCTTCCAACCATTTTCTGGTTACACATGTCCTAGCAAGCATCAGATAATAAATCCTTTTTGCTACCAAGTTGTAATAATACACTCTTAAAAAAAAAAAAAAAAAAAAATCGAAGCACCAAGAAGGACTTTTGAGATCGTGAAAAAATTTGGTATGCGAAAACATCTTGATCGAACATGCAAATGATCAAAGTTTGAAGGCAAATGAACAGGAATTACGATCATAGCGCATAGTTCGCAAAGTATAAAACTAGTAACAGAGGCGGAAAATTTATCTTTTTTTGTTGCTGACATTGTAATTACGCAAATAAGCAACTAAAGATGCTATTACGATGATATCGAAGACCTTACAGACAATTAAACGACTCCCAACGTGGTCGCATTGTAGGGTTGCGTGAAGCTGGGTGGTTATACCGAGCAATAGACCGACACCTGCAGCATACAGACACTGCTGTGCAAAGATGTTGGCAGCAATGGTTGCTCGGAGAAAATTGCCGACGAAATGAAGACTCTGGAAGGCCAAGGAACACAAATGTGAGGCAAGATAGGATGATTGTTCGCCAGACCCGAACCGCCCCAACTGTATCATTGTCGACTATTCAACGATTTACAGCCACGTCTATACCTCTCGTGGTACCTCCACCATTTCACGGCGCTTGTCTGAGGCGGGGTTACGCTCACAGAGGCCTTTACACCGTTTGTATTTGACCCCACAACATCGGCGGAGTCGTCCGGAGTGGTGTCGCAGCCGATCATAATGGTTGCCATCAGACTGGCATCGTATAATGTTCAGTGATAAATCCCGCTTCACTCTTGAAGCAGAGGACCCCGTGTTCGTGTCTGGAGAGTACGGGGCCAGCGGTCCCAATCAGCCTTTGCTTTACAAAGGCATACAGCTATAACCTGTGGTGTGATGGTGTGGGGCGCTATTTCTTATAACAGCAGGTCATCTTTAGTCATCCTGCTTAGATCTTTAACATCTCAACGATATGTTGATACCATCCTGCGGCCGGTTGCATTACCCTTCATGGCACGTCATCCTGGGGCCATTTTTCAACAAGATAATGCCAGGCCACATACCGCTCGCATACCTCTGGACTGTCTCCGTGCGGTTGATACTCTTCTTTCTTGGCCAGCAATGTCACCAGACCTTTCCCCAATCGAGCATGTCTGGGACATGGTAGGCCGCCACATTCAGGCACCAGAAGATATCGCAGACCTGGAGCGGCAACTGATGAATGCCTGGCAGAATGTGTCGCGGAATGACATTAGGAACCTCTACCACTCCTTGCCTCGACGAATTCAAGCATGCATTGCCCCCAGGGGCGGTTCGACCAACTACTAATTTGAACATTCAATGGGTGATTGTGAGCCGTGAACAGGTACAGTGACCTTGATTTTTTAACCATTTTATTATCTGTGTATGAGCTATACACATATTCAATTTCATCAAAAACAACCACTTCCTTCATGGTGCTTCGATTTTTTTGCAAAAAAGTGTATTTCATCTCTTTAACATTTATTAACTTCTTTTTCTCTTTTCGTGATTATACATGTCCTAAAAGAGACTAACAAACTCAAAAAACAAATCATTTTCAGGTACAGGTTCCAGTGATATTTCAGCTTCCAAAGCTCACTATTTTCTTCTTCCCGCTTTACAATTACACCTATCTTACGCAATGTAGCAAAATCGGTAAGCAGACCTTGTTTAGGTTCCACCGATGTTTTCGCGTTCACGTTTTGCTGTCTTCTCAAAGTTTAATGATAACAACCTGTCATAAGCGAATGAAAAAATTCTAGAACAGGTCTTTTTCTGATACCCTTTCAACTTTGAATTTTACTGCCTTCCTCTTCCCGAAATCTGATTACACATGCTCTCGAAATCTAATAAAACTGGCAAGCAAATTTTTTCTTATACTGATTTCCAAATGTTTTGCAGTTTTAAACTTTATAATTTTTTTCTTCTTTCCGTTTTGTCATTACTCCTGTCTTAGAAGAGACATCGGCGAATAAACCAATTTTGAACAAAGGATGTCACAGAAGCCACATAAAATCGTAGAAAATATCATTTTCAAATATTTATTTTAATGCCGTTTCATTTTTTCAAATAATATAAGTTTCATCATCCCGTTTTATTGTTACATATGTTCCAGAATACAAATGAAATTTTTAAAAAATTCATTTCCGGTTACTTGTTATAATGCTGTTTTGTCTTTTTTAATTTTACTATTTTCTTCTTTCCATTTAGTATACTCATGATCTAAAAAAGCAGATAAATTAGAAGAATGATTTTCAGATTCAATGAGGACAATAATTTTCAAATTCAGATCAAATACTTTCGAATTTTACTATTCTCATTTTCCCATTTTATGTATTTGTTACCGTGAAAGACCGAAATTGGGGAATGTCGACTTTTACAGGAGAATGTCAGTATTCACCAAATACGTCGGTGAAAGATCGAATATTGCATTACATTCTTGTACATTCGAACCCTCACAGGTGTATGTCGACAATCACAGATATGCTCTGGTGTAAGTCGAAAAGAGAGAAGTAAACAAAGACGCGACTGGCTGTTTCCCGCCAAGTTCATGAAAAGCCTCGTCACAGTCAAACACAAGGCTCAGTTGAAAAGGCCAATCAGGATATGCAGAATATGCTAACTGCATGGATGAATGATAACGATACAAATAAATGGACAGAAGGTTTACCCTTTGTTCAATTGGCCAAGAACACTACATACCACGAAGGAATACGCCAAAGTCCTTATGAAGCCATGTTTGGCATTGAAGCAAAAAGAGGCATAGCATCGTGTTGCTTAGCGAACAAATCGCAAATATCGAAACCGAAGAACAACTCAAAGAAATTGCCAATACTTTTGAAACCGAAGGACAGCTTGAAGAAACTGGTAATACTTCTGAAAAAAATTTGAGCGGCGGTCATACCGAAAACCATATTCCAAAGAAAAATATTGAAGAGGACTTGAAATCTACCACGTCTTTACATCAAGTTCTGACTGAAAAACTCGAGTTAATTTCTATAAAAAGAGCGGCTGCGAAAGAGAATCTTCAACTGCAAGCAACAAAAATGTCACGAACCTCACAAAAATAATTTCCTCCTGCTCAAACTGGTAATACTACACGAATACAAGTCTTTGATATCGACCGTGGTCGTACAGATAACCGAAATGTGTTAGCGGTTGTTGTTGGAATAGAAGACTCCGACTTCTATAAACTTGCAAACGAAAATGGTACCCTCAAGCAGCTTTACACACGTAATCAGTTCGTGATTTGTAAAGAAAAGTTACTTTCCATAGATGAGATTTATTTTCAAGAAATGTCGCTGAGATAAGCAGCTGCAGGTGGGCAAGGCTATACACGCTGTCATTGCAAAAGAAAGTGTTCCACAAATAAATGCAGTTGTAAAAGCAAGGGCCTCTTGTGCAATTAAAAGTATCATAATAGTTTAAGTTGTTGCAATAAATAAGATTTGAATCACATGATTTGGTAAGTTTTTTATTACTATTATTTTATTTTCTCATGTAGAACGTACTGTATAAATAAGTAAGTTTTTAACTTGTATTATTTTCCTTTCTCATTTTGAATGTACTGTGCGTTTTAAGTTCTCATGTTCTCAAGTTCTTATTTTAAATCTCAAGTGTGTTTTTTCGCGACTGAATTACGGAGAAAAAAATATAATATTCTTATATATTCAACATTCACCATTAGTACATGGTGAATGTCGACATTTACCGGTGTAAGTCAGGAATAAGAGTATTTGGAAAATATATCGGACATACACCAAGGAGACTCTGTGAATGTTGACATTCATCGGTGAAAGTCGACTTCTCCAGATTTCGGTGTTTCACCGTAATATATACACATTTCATAACATATAAAGTAGAAGAAAAAGATTATTACCACTCAAAGGTTCCAATTTGTTTCGTCCTTTAAAACGCTTTCTTCCTTCTAATTAATATGTACTAGAATCTAGAAATCTATCTAGAAATCTAGAAATATAATCTAGAAAACAAATGAAATAGAAGAAAATGTTTTTGGATAGACAGTTGTTTTATCTTTCAAATTTTTTCTATTTTTCCCTTTCCATTTATTACATTAAATGGAAAGGAGAAATTTTCATTTAAATTTCCTTTCCATTTATTAAATTAAAAACAATTAAAATGGAAGAAAAATCAATTTTGGATACAAGTTTCAATGTTGTTTCATCTTTTCAAATTTTATTATATTCCCTTTTTCATTTAACGTATCCATGTGTCCTATACAAAACATATAAATGGAAGAAAAAATTGACTATTACGTAAAGATTTCAATGTTGTTTCATCTTTCAAATTTTGTTCTTTTCTTGTTCCCATTTAACATATACACATGTCCTGGACAACAAATCGAAGCTTAAATAAAATCATTATTGCATAAAGGTTTCAATACTGTTTAATCTTTTCAAACACCAATATACACATAATCCAGAAAACAAATAAAATCATATGAAAAACATGCTTCGGATATAGGTGTAAATTGCTTCATCTTTACATTTAATATACACACATGTCTTAAAAAACGAATAAAAGCGAAAAACAAATCATTTTCCGGTACAGTTCCAGTGTAATTTCAATTATTCAGATGCTAATATTTTCTTCTATCCGTTTGGTGATTGCACACGTCCGAGAAATGAATAAACTAAAAAGAAAAAAAATTAACTGTGGTTTTCAACGTTGTTTCAGCTTTTCATTTTTTTTTTTTTTTTTTTATTTTTTCTTTTTTTTTTTTTTTTTTTTACTTTCGTATTCCCATTTTATGATTACGCATGCTCTACGAAACAGCTCAAGTAAGACCAAATTCGTTTTAACTCCAGGTTCCAACGTCATTTAGAATTTTTACATTTTAAGACTTGTCTTCCCGGTTTATAATTACACAGATACTAGAATTCAACTAAAGTGGAATAAATAAATTTTATTTGTATTGCCAATGTCGCTCCAGCTGTTCGAATTTTACTACTTATTTTTTCCTGTTTTATGATTACACATTTTTTAGAAAACAAATTAACTGGAAGAGCAAATACCCTCAACTGCATGTGCCAATGATGTTTTAGCTTTTCGAGTTTTAGTATTTTCTTATTCCCATTTAATGACTGGGCATGTAGAAAACATGTGCAAGAGATCTAGAAAATAATAATAAAAAAAAATCATGAACAAATAATGTTTCAGGTACAGCTTCAAGTGCTGCTTCAGCTTTTCAAATTCTACCATTTTCTTTTTGCCCAATTAATAATTATAAAAACTAATCGACCAACAAATGAAGCAATCAAATTCGCTGAATAAATCATTTTCGTACACGGGTTCTAAATGACGTATACAACGCACATACTTTGTAGAAATAGAGTGAGACATATCGGTAGGTGATTACAAAAAAACAGCTGCATTTTCTGTTATGACTGCGTTTTCGTTACATTCATAGCAGTCACTTGGATGGAACTTCTGTTTTAGATAATCCACTTGCTGAGTTTCCTTTCCCGTACGCATTCAAAATTTGAGTCGAATGAGCAGAGGTTTCTTCCAGAAGATTATGCCTTCTTTCGCAACATACATTTCTCATTTCTGCTTTGTCTTCAGAATGCTGTAATAGACTTAACTTTCTTTAACTACACCTAATTCCCCTCCAAAGTGGTATTGGAGCATGGTGAACCAGAGCGTCGGAGCTACAATGCCTAAGAATAAAATTAGATACAATACAGAAAAGCTGGCTGCTGTGCATGACCCCAGCATTTAGAACCTTCTGCACAGAGGTGCTATGCGTATTGGCGAAGGTCCCTCCCTCTTTCCTTATCCTATAAATTATTTTTCGAAAAATATTTATTAAGGAGTAGCAAGAAAGATTTTATAATCTACGAAGATTATTTTGTAACAAGAAGCGCCTTTGAAAAACTAAATACGAATTTAATTCACCCAAAAGAGAGAATATCGATCCCTTATATTAATATGACACTAACAATAAGAGGAATCGACTTACATACGGATGGTTTCGAGATTGGAAAGCAAATTGGACTGGCTTTTGTTGTGCGTTTTCATGGATATCAAATAGAAAATAAAAAAAATACGAATTAGAGGAATTTAATTCTGTTTATCAAGCCGAATTAGCCAAGATCTTAAAAGCGATGAGTTGGATAAAAGAAAATTTGTCAAGGCAGCACATACGAGGGTAAGTTGAAAATTAAGTTTCCCCTGTCGACTGTGGTCAGAGTTGTGTATGAAAGTCAAAAAATAGAATGAGACATTAAAGATATGACATACCTTTATTTTTCCACATAGGTACCAAATACATTGAGACATTTGTCATATCTCTTGATAAGCTTCAAAAAGCCCTCCAGGAAAAAATCAGGGTTTTGCATATGGAAGTAGCGTTGAACGGCTTGTTTCACTTCAGTATTGCTTCCAAAGCGCCTTACCCCGAGATTTTTCTTCAAAGCCGGAAACAGATGGAAGTCGCTTGGTGCGCGATCAGGACTGTATGGCGGATGATGTAGGCGCTCCCAACCAAGAGTTGCAGTATGATTTTGCGTTGCCGTCGCCGAATGTGGTCTGGCATTGTCATCCAACAGCAGAACGCCAGATGTGAGATGGCCAGGCCGCTTTTTCCGAATCGCCTCTTTCAATTTCGACAGGGTGTCACAGTAGCGCGTAGCATTGATGGTTCCAACCTCCAAAAAGTCCAGCAACAAAACTCCTTGGGCGTCCCAGAAAACTGTGAGGAGCACTTTACCTGCAGAGGGAGTTGTCTTGAACTTCTTTCGGACAGGTGATGACGGATGTTTCCACTCCACAGATGCGGCCTTCGATTCGGGCGTGAAATGGCAGACCCACGTTTCATCCCCCGTCACAATCCAAAACAGAAAGTCATTGCCATCTTCATGGTAACACACTAGATGTTCCAGGCTGACCCCCATGCGTTGTTCCTTGTGTGTCGAGGTCAATTGTCGGGGCACCCATTGTGCTGACACTTTTCTGTATCGAAGAATGTCGTTGATGATGTTTTGAGCTCGCTCATGTGAGATTCCAAGTTCTTCCGCTACTTCATCGATGGTGATACGCCGGTTGTTCGCTCTAATCATGTCATCCACCTTCCTGATATTTGCATCTGTAGTGGCCATGCGCGTCCGTCTAGCTCTCGGTATGTCCTCCACTTGCGACTTCCATCACTGAATGTGCGACACCATCTCCGCACCATTTGCTTCGACATCACACCTGGCCCATAGACTTCCACGAGGCGGTTATGAATTTCTGTTCCTGATACTCCACGTGCCCATTCACAGCGGGTAACCGCTCTCACTTCCTCCTTTGACCACGAATTCAAAACGCACCTTCTCTCCATACCTACCGGGGCTCAAATGAGAGGCTACGCTTTTTCCGAATCGCCTCTTTCAATTTCGACAGGGTGTCACAGTAGCGCGTAGCATTGATGGTTGCAACCTCCAAAACGTCCAGCAACAAAACTCCTTGGGCGTCCCAGAAAACTGTGAGGAGCAATTTACCTGCAGAAGGAGTTGTCTTGAACTTCTTTCGGACAGGTGATGACGGATGTTTCCACTCCATAGATGCGGCCTTCGATTCTGGCGTGAAATGGTGGAATGGTGAATGGCACTGCAACAGCGCCATCTGCTTGATTTGCAGCGACCTCTACCCAATGGTGTATCGGTGACTTGCGCATTTTCCTGCTGTGTCGCCTTTCGCCCATAGCCGTTCAACGCTTCCTCCATATGCAAAGACCTGAATTTTTCTTGGAGGACTTTTTGAAGCTTTTTAAGCGATATGAAAAATTTCTCAATGTACTCGTACGAGAATAATAAAATAAAGGTATGTCATATCTTTAATGTCTCATTCTATTTTTTGACTTTCATACGCAACTCTGACCACAGTCGACAGGGGAAACTTATTTTTCAACTTACCCTCGTAATTCAGATTTATTCCGATTCCCTATCAATATTAGAAAGCCTCTCCAACCCGGACCAGCCGAGTTTCGATATTCAAGAAGTGAAAGAACTCTATAGGAACCTTTCCACAAAACATCTCAGAATTTTTTTTGGGGGGGGGTGAACGCGCACGCTGGATATGAGTGAGATGAGCGGGCGGACGCCCTTGCAAAAGAGGCTGCTACTGAGGTAAATATAAAAAAAGTAGACTACCGGGGATCTAAACGGAAAGCAATAAGGATAATGGATCTAAATACATAAGATTCAGACCGTAGAAAGGACTACTTAGAAAACATTGAAGTCTCGAAAAAAATGAAAACCATAACCGATAAAAACCTTTGTCAGAGCCTTTCAGGCCACAGTAGATTCCCGGCTTACCTAAACAGATTTAAAATTTAAGAAAACGCGAACTGTTTACTATGCGGAAAGCTGGGAAATAGCAGGCACTATGTGGAAGAATGTAAATTAACATAAAACCTTAGGAATAGCAAGATGGACTTTAAAGACCTGGTTTATACCGGAAATGAAACAAAAAACATAACAAAAGAGATCATGGAAAGAATTAATGAAAACCTGGTTGCAGTTGGAATAGACCAATAACAGAGAACACCCAATATGGTTGCTGCTGAAGACTTCGTTTATTCATGTCGTGTTGTCCTATATGTTTTTCCTTCGTGGCCGGTCTAAAAAAGCTATAATGTGAGTTTGGGCTTGCTAAGAGGGTGAACCTCGCCATATCTACCTACTACTATTGTCTCTTTTGGGACAACTCTATTGACTTCGAAGTGGCATTTCATCGACGTCTGTCCATAAATGAATTAAACTGGTATCAGCATCTGCATACCAGTTTTAGGGATTACCATGTTGCTTGTCATGAAACGTACAAATAGATAATTATTTCCATTACCTATTTGAGTTTCATCCAAAGTTTGGCTTTCTTCATAACATAAATTCTAGTTCATGAGGAGGTATTTTATGACATAGCTCTCGAACAGCTTTCTAACCCACTTCTTAAAAATCCAAACGCTCAAAAATATATTGTAAATAGATCAGGAGATTTAGTATGAATATGAATGAAGAGTATGACTTTGATATCCTTTTTTTATTCCATTTTTTTCCAGGAAATTAGCAACAGATTTTGATGTGTACCTGCTTGCTTTGTCTTGATGCGCAGTTCTACTCATTGGTCACATTGTGTGTAAAGAGAAGGTTTTTTTTTTTTCATATTTGAAAATTGGGTATAAAATATATTTTTGATAATATGTGAAGTTGGAAAGATCTTAACATTTTCCACTACTCTCTTTACTTTTTAATTTGTTGTTATATAAAAAACCAGCGACAATCATAAATCCCTTACAAAACTTTATTTAGATTCCTTGAACCATGTTTCAAGATTTTTTTCTCCTCTTTTGTGATAATGTTTTTATTCCAGTTCCATCTTTTATTATTCCAGTAATTTAAGTGTACACAAGATTGTCTAAATTTAAGTGTACACAAGATTGTCTACCGTGAGGACATATTTCCATTTTTATCCGGATAAATGTTTCTCATAAAGAATTCTGCAGCGCGTTCTGCGATATGTTGTAGAGAAAGAAATGCACATACGTTTTTTCGCTTTTTTAAAATGCAAATCATCATTAATTACTTTGTTTACAGTTGAAACTGAGCATTTTAATGATTTTGCAACTGTCCTCTGAACTGGCGAATTTTCTTTTAAAATTAAAGATCTTAATTTCCCAACATTCGAAATATTCCGTTTCTTTGGATACATATTTGGAACAATTTTTTCACTTGAAGCTTAATTTTGACGTTTTATTCCTTTGTTTGTTTACAGCATTACCTATTGTAGCTTTAGATTTCGAAAAAAACATGGCCTTTCACAACGATTTTTAATTACGAGATATTAATAATTTTCTGGAAAGAACAAAAACATATCCTTCCGTCCATTGCTCCTTTAAAAGTGACATTTGGCATGAAGACTGTGGTCAGAGTTGTGTATGAAAGTCAAAAAATAGAATGAGACATTAAAGATATGACATACCTTTATTTTTCCACATAGGTACCAAATACATTGAGACATTTGTCATATCTCTTGATAAGCTTCAAAAAGCCCTAGAGTATGACTTTGATATCCTTTTTTTATTCCATTTTTTTCCAGGAAATTAGCAACAGATTTTGATGTGTACCTGCTTGCTTTGTCTTGATGCGCAGTTCTACTCATTGGTCACATTGTGTGTAAAGAGAAGGTTTTTTTTTTTTCATATTTGAAAATTGGGTATAAAATATATTTTTGATAATATGTGAAGTTGGAAAGATCTTAACATTTTCCACTACTCTCTTTACTTTTTAATTTGTTGTTATATAAAAAACCAGCGACAATCATAAATCCCTTACAAAACTTTATTTAGATTCCTTGAACCATGTTTCAAGATTTTTTTCTCCTCTTTTGTGATAATGTTTTTATTCCAGTTCCATCTTTTATTATTCCAGTAATTTAAGTGTACACAAGATTGTCTAAATTTAAGTGTACACAAGATTGTCTACCGTGAGGACATATTTCCATTTTTATCCGGATAAATGTTTCTCATAAAGAATTCTGCAGCGCGTTCTGCGATATGTTGTAGAGAAAGAAATGCACATATGTTTTTTCGCTTTTTTAAAATGCAAATCATCATTAATTACTTTGTTTACAGTTGAAACTGAGCATTTTAATGATTTTGCAACTGTCCTCTGAACTGGCGAATTTTCTTTTAAAATTAAAGATCTTAATTTCCCAACATTCGAAATATTCCGTTTCTTTGGATACATATTTGGAACAATTTTTTCACTTGAAGCTTAATTTTGACGTTTTATTCCTTTGTTTGTTTACAGCATTACCTATTGTAGCTTTAGATTTCGAAAAAAACATGGCCTTTCACAACGATTTTTAATTACGAGATATTAATAATTTTCTGGAAAGAACAAAAACATATCCTTCCGTCCATTGCTCCTTTAAAAGTGACATTTGGCATGAAAACAAAACTATCAAGTAGAAGACGATAATTTATAATTTCAAAAATACAGTTGTAGTTAAACAAAAATTTCCAAGCAAAAGATTTTTTTGTTTACAGCAAAGCAAAATCGTCTAAAAAATGAGCGAACGGCCTCTTTACATCCCCATTTATTCTTATCAGCTTGTAACACAGATGCAATGTTGAAGTTGCTTTTTTCGTTGTAACATTTTTCTTCACTGAATTTTAAGTCGAGGACATGGATTTTGCTATTTTTCAGTGCGCAAAGAGATGTACAAGTATCTATTAAATAAAGGAAAATAAGCCAGCAACTTGTTCGAAATCCAAAGAAGTGAAAACATAAGGAGCAAAAGCACTGGATAATACTAAATGGCGACCGAAAGAGGAGAATGACATAAATTATGTTTTTAGCAATTTTTGTATTGTATTCACCACTCATCTCCTTAGCATTTCACCACACTACAAAACAGTTCTGTCGCATAATATTGTTTTTTCATCAAGCACAGATGTGACATTCCCAAAGCAGTTGGAATAAAATGACTGTTTTTCTAAAACTGTATTTTTCTAGTCGTGTTTCCAGCAATGATCCCTCTCTCTTGAGGCAAATCAAGCAAGAATGAATGCTTATCCGACGAAACCTTCTATCTTCGTTATTATTTTGTAGTTGCAACATAACAGCAGTAAAAATTTTATTAAAGTATTGGTTTTATTAAAGCACTAGTTTGAAATCTGTATTAGTGTGACCATTTTAAATGACCATTATTGAAAACTTGCTATTAAAGATTTTTCATACTTCAGAGATTAAAATCAATAAGAAATGTTCAAATCAAAAGAAACAGGCCTAGACCATTGCATCGACACAAAATTTTCCATTCCGCATAAATCTTCCTATACCATATCTCACTCACACCATGGAACTCGCTTCTGTTGATCCAGAATACAATAAAGATGCTGCTTGTTATACTCCAAACATTATTGACTTGAACTGCGATTGCCAATGTATTTATTTCGTCAAATGAGATTCATTCGTCCCTTGTACAGCATCAATACATGGGGAGGAAAGAAAACAGTCAATGAAATAGAATTTAATATTAATACAATAAACATAACTAAAACAGTTTCCAGAAGCCGCATACTTGCCACCCTACGACATTCGAAAACCGAGAGATTTATTTTTAAAGACAAAAAGAATTTTAAATGATAAAAATATATTTTTTAGTAATGAATTAACTTCAAATCGTTAATAATTAATATCTGAAAGTTTATCAAGACTAGTATTTCTTTTTCTTTGTTTGGTGAGCATAGCGTGTCCTGACTGGACAGTGAGTTGACTGCAAACTATGTCCTATGGAGTAGCAAAGACAACAAGATGAAAAGGGTTAAAATTATCCTTTATTTATCTTTTTTCGAGTTTCACAGTCGCTCTCGCACTCCGGGATACAAAGACTACCACTTGTGGTCTGAACGTAAAAATATGAAACTACTAACTAAATAAAATTTAAATAAGAGCTAACTATATTTTACACAGATCACTAACACTTAAGACTGGCCTTTTAAATTATTATGTCTGTAGTACGCAAACTGCAACTTTCAAGAGGATTAAAACCTCTGGCCTTAAAGGTGGACAGTAACTGATGGCAAGCTCGTGTGAAGACTCGTGGCAACATGGGTCACTCTCTCTCCTTCTACTATGCTCTTGGCAAAAAGCCACAACTTAAATACTTAAGCGTTAGTAAGTGCAATTTGCATAAACATATTCACGCGTTAATTCTGCCCGGAAGTGGAAAATAAGAGATGATAGTAAAGTTTTAAAATAAAATAAACATTAGTCAAACTTAAAATCCTTACAAGTTCAGTTACTAATTCTTAAACGCAAACAATATATTCTGCATTAATAACTTTTTTGTCCTTTGTTTCCATAGAAAAAGTTAATTTTTCGATTTTTTTTCAACAGTTGTCCTTGTGCACAAACATGCCTAAGAACATCGGCCTTTCCACCGGGCGAAATCGAAAAATCGCAATGATCAACGGTACACATCGCAAATACATTGCATTTCCTTGAAGAAATATTAGAAAAAAAGTCATCTGTGTACGATTTTTGAAAAGTACCTGAGCATTTTGACTTTTTCGCGCTCATTGGCTAATATGTGCCAGATGACACGCAGTGGCACTTAATGCTATTTGGAGAAATGGAACATGGCGTTTCCGGACATGTGTTCTCACTCGCAAAGCAAAAACGCACCATACTTTCTCACTGATGAAACTACATTGCTTTTCTAGAAAAACCAGGTTCTTTCAGACGCCTCAAATCACTTTTTTTGGAATGCAGATAACGAAGCCAAGCTACATAAAAATCGTAAGAAATTTTAAGAATAAGGGAAGTCGGGAGAAATATATTGTAAATCGGGTTGGCGGGAGAACGGTCAGAAATTGGGAGAGTTGGCAACTCTGAGAAGGTTTAGAGATAGGAAGCATTTAAAAATTAATATCTCAATAATTTTTAGTTTAGATTAGGAATTCCCAACTCTTTTCTTGCATTGATCTCTTTTAAAAAAATGGCTTTCTTCATTAACCTCCTTACATTTTCTCTATAATATACAGCATTCAACATAGTCATAATATAAACAACTGCGCATAAATAACTTAACGATTACAATTAAGCTGAGAACATTAAGAAATTCCGGAAAAAATGGTTTATTAGATTTATACTTTATTATTTTTTGTATTACTATTATTTTAATTTTACAAATATAAACAAGGTTTTAGAAACAAAATTGCAGATTCTCACTGCATAAAAATTCCATTCGCAATGCAGTGGCTGCACTTGATGAATGGATGCAATTTTTTTAATGTTTGACATAAAATTCCTTAATTCTTAAACCACTTCATTCAAAAGTATTCAACCTGTTTCTTGTTGTCTCTAGTAAATTATTTTCTTGACTACAGCTTGCTTCCACTAGGTAGGAGAGGGCAAAATCAATAATGTTGATTAGCTAACAACTTTTATTTAGGGACATTCATCTCAGAGGTTTTAATTCAAAAACTTCAGGGACATTTCTCTCGGATGAGGTTTTAATTCAAAAACTTAATGTACTCATGTGTTTTGAATGATACTTCATCTGATATTGCATTATATCAGTACACAATTTTTAATAATCAATTTCATAGCTAATTTTTTGTAATGTTTGGAATCTTGATTACGTCGATCAATTGCCGATGCTTATTCAACTATCAACTCCTTGATCACTATGAACCACTTTTAAAATTTCATCGACCTCCAGGGGATCAATACAAACACTGTTGGGAATACCTGGTTTAGATCAATCCTTTTTATATTAATAAAAAACTATGACAACAGATTAAAAAAAAGAAATAAAGGTTTAGGCAGAAACAGCAACAAAATAAAAAGAATCACTCAAAAAATTGAGAATCATTTATTTAAACAAATTTACAAATTTCAGCATCATTCTCCTAAAATATATATCTTATGAAATTTGATAAACAAAATAAGGGCATAAACAAAAGAAGAAATTTTTCCAAATGGGCGGTTTCTATAATTTTAAATGTTATTATATTCAAAAAATTAAAATTCAATATAAGCAAGGAAAAACTATAAAATATCATAAAAATATGGTCCCAATAAATATGATGTATATTTATTACAAAATTCTACATGGAAAACATTAAAAGTATTTTCAGAATAAAAATACTCTTAAGTTTTCCATTTACACCGGCATAAAGCTTAAAATTTCCTACATACACAAAAAATTAAATAAAAGGAACTATTCAGATATTATAATGAGATCAACAGAGGAAACGTATGCACAGAAACTTTTAACTTCATTTTTATTACACATACGAGATCACTTAAGTATAAAGAAAAATCATGAATGATTCAAAACTATTAATGAAAATACAAATATGTAATGTTTCTTTAGAACCAGATAGTATAGTTTAATACAGGTATATCACAGGCAATACTTTTTTAGAAAATTTTATTTAAAGAGCTATTCAATAGAAATCAATCTAAAAAAATCTGCACAAGACAAAAGTTAACTATTTATTTCACTTTGAAAAAATTACTTATTGTTCTGTGTAGAGTAAACTTTATCACATTAAATTTTTATGCCATTGACTACAAATGGTATTTATAAAATACATGAATCACATAATTAGATTATATGAATGGCACTTCTGTGTAATAATTTTAATGGATTTTCACTGCACAAGAAAATTACAGAACATTTTAGAAAAGGAGATTATAACACATAATTCCCATATGAGATGTTTCATCTATAAAAAAAAAATATGAAAAAATGAAATAATGTATAAAAATGATTAATCCAAAAAATATACTACAAAAGCATTTACAAAAATATCAAAAGAACAAAATATTCCAGTAAGCAAATAATCAATAATAAATTATTGATAGACAGACAAACTGTTTTTAATATTTTCTTAATTAAGATTACTATGTGTTCAGTTTTATTTATTTTTAAGAAAAAGTTTAATTATTTGCATAAGAATTAAGCAGAACAAGGAATACAAACTAATCTGGATAAAATACATTTTTCAAATTACTTAAGAAAATATAATTTTAATGGAAAACTTAAAAAAAAATTAAGGAATTCTTCTCTATGTGATTGAATCAAAAATATTGCATAAACTTATTAAATGAGCAACTTTACACATAAACACACTCTTGATTCTTGTCTGACACTGGACATAATCTGATTTTATATATACTATATATATAAAATAAACAATAAATTTCCTTTTCATTCCTCATAATTAAATATTCTTTTCATTTTACAGAAACTATCTCAATCCTTTCATATTTCACACAAATTTTGAAATAATAATATTTCACCAGTAACATTTTTGTGTGTTAACATTTACATGCAATATACCTGTTATAGATTTTTATTTACATTTCCAAATATTCAAATAACAAGGTCATATCAACAAATGCATTTAAATAATTAGAACTGCAAAACCTCAAAGTTACATGAAATAACTTTCAGCAATTCTCTTTTCAGTCAGTCCTTAAAACGCTATGTATGCACAGATACAAAACAGACATAAAAATATTACTTTTGACAGTCATCTGTAGAAAATAAGAACATTTAAAAGGAAAACAAAGGGGAGGGCAAGCAATCATTATATTATCTTATAATACAATTAGTATCTCAGCACCTTTTGAAAAAGGAAATTATTTACAAGTATATACTACAATATAGAAAATTAGAATTTTTTTCAGGCACTTAACACATTCACACAAATGACCCAGACAAAAACATTTTAATGATCATCATATGCGAAGATAAATATGGCTATGTACAATTGCACTCTGAAATAATATTTATGATTTTCTTTTTCACATAATACACTTTTTACAGGTTAGCTGACTAATTAGGAATGGTAGAAAAATATAGGGATATGTTTCTTGTATAGCTGAATACCTATACAAGAGGTCTTTTTGGCATGCAAAAATATTAAGCATTAGAAAAATTGCTACAGCAATTCTTTAATAAGAAAATTTTGAATATTATAACTACTTACAGAAAAACTCAGGAAAATAATAAAATGTAAGAAAGCTATTCAAAACTCTTAATCTAACCACCTAATTAGCCAGCACAGAAAAGTCAACAGCAGTTAATGCATAGGGATTTATTTATTTATGATAAATATATTTGTTATGCATTAAAATTATACATATATATATGATCATTATAAGAACCTAAAAAGGTCAGTAGAAACTGTCAGGCTCACTTAGAATGTAAATTCTGTGCTATAGCAAAAATAGCCATATATACACAGTAAAATTGGTTAAAATTGTTTTGTGGTTATAAACATAAATCCTTATCAAAAGATAGTAAACATTCAAAAATATTAATTACAATATATAAAAATAGGTATACCATAGCAATATGACAAGCAATTATGACAGATTATAGTTACTTAGATTATTGCTATATTAATGGTTTTTTTCTTGCTACTGTTTCTCATACACACAGCAGCATTAAGAAGTACTAAAAAATAAGAAAAATACAGGAATTGTACTAAACGAACCCGTAAAACAAAAGTCCTTATTCATTATAACTTTCATTCAAGTCTGTGATACAGAGATTATTATGCAAAATGCATTTCATTTAATTATTACAACCCTGATAAAAGAAGTTTTAGTATGGAATGGCATTTATTAAATCTTTGTTTTTCCAGCATAAAATATAAATTAATTATGTTTAATTAAATTAAATTCTTCTTAATTATTATTAATTATTTTTAACACATTTAATCTTTTTTTACTTAGTTATTCTTAATGTAAAATTATTTACTTGTCCTAAAAAGATAACATTTAACAATTAGTAACTTAAAAACATATTAATCAAATTTTACTGCATATAAATGACATATATTCATAAGTGTATAATAATCTGAAGTAACTGTACAAAAAAAAAAGATTCATATTTAAAATAAAAACATAAATAAAATAAAATTTAAAAAAAAAAACTTTTGTGTAATGGCATGGTCTATTTTCAAATAATTTAAGCATCAGCTATCGTGTACCATTTGTCTAAAAATATTAAATGAATTAGGTCTAACGAGACCTTTTTGAAGCAA
Source organism: Stegodyphus mimosarum (assembly GCA_000611955.2). Lineage (NCBI taxonomy): Eukaryota > Metazoa > Arthropoda > Arachnida > Araneae > Eresidae > Stegodyphus > Stegodyphus mimosarum. Next base: position 71,064 of record KK118055.1, on the reverse strand, counting down.
GGCACCTTTCTGAGAAGGCATTCTGAATTTTACAAAAATTGCTAACCTCTCCAATGAATCAATAAAATTCAAAAATCCTTTTTTCTTTAAAAAGGTTATGATGCTTCCACAAATCAGCTATCTGAATGATGTTGTTAAAAAGGAACAAATGATGTATATCATTAACAAATACAATGCAGAAACATCAAATGGCACAAAGTGAGTCACTATATAGAGAAAATAAAAAATTTTCAAAGCTCTAGTTCATCCATAGCATGGGACAATCTAATATTTTCTTGCCTACGTCTCTGACTTCTCCGTACTGCATCAGCACGTCTATAAGGCTCACTTTTTAAACCTGTAACACAGTTAAAATTTGAATGTAACAAAACAGTATTGTCATAATAATAATCTATGTGCATTTTTTTCATTTAATATAACATTTCTCAATCACACTCAAAAACATCACTAATATGTCAAACTATTAACAACAGTTCCTATGTATTCAGAATGTTCACCTATTTACCTCATTTATATCTAATAATTTTTTATCACATATTACAATCAATTGTCCTTTTAAATTAATATATGCATATATTGTTAGAAACTGCAATACACAAAAGAGTATGCTATCATAGTTTTCTACCTGACAAATACACAACTCAACTATATTTATTTTTGGCTTATAAAAGAGCGGATTGGGAAATTTTAAGATTGTGTAAGAATCCTGAAGGCCAATCAGATGCTTGCACCATGGAACAGTTAAAATATTCAATACAATCACACAGATGCACTTTTATATTAAAGTGACTCAACGTAGGTCCACAACTGAACCCCAAGGTCATCTACATATACAAAGAAGAATGTCTGTTTTGTATGTTTACGATAAACTCAGTCACTACTATAGCTATCGTCACCAAACTTTCTACAATACTTTTCTGGGTTCTTTGAAAGGTTAACGCCCACCATTTTCCAAAAAAAAATTCAATATACATATATTTTACATGAATTTAATGAACTTCTGATTAAAACTCAGCGATCTGAAAGCTTTGCATTGCCACTCTGCAATATTATATATACACATACTGCTGCGCACGTATGGGTTCTCAATGGATTGAATGTACAAGTCGATAAAAAGTTAATAAAATTTATTCTTTTCATAAGAAATAAAACTAAATGCTGAAATATTTCCTCAGAGATATTAGTACAATATCACAATATCTCAATCATTAAACATAATTCAAAACAGAGAGAGTTAATTCAATCTCACAGCAAATTTGCTACAATCAATAACAGTACTATGTAAATATACAGTTCACTTAAAATAACAGCAAGTGAGCTGAGGTGTTTTAATTCAGCTTTTATAAGCTTTTTAATTATTCATGAGAACATTCTGGTAAAATCTATTTTCTCGATTTTTCTGAATGGCAACAGCAATTAAGAGATATTTATTTATTAAGCATTAAATGCATGAGCTCTTGTATTTTTATTTTTCCGACGTAGCTTTCTCATCAAATTTGTCTGCGTTGGACAGGAAAATAAAACAATTTTAATTACAATTCTAAATAATTACAAAATCCTTAACAATATATTTATTTCAAATTTTATCAGAATATGTGGCGATATAAAAAAAAATGTGTTGCCACTCGGGAAATTTAATTATATTAATTTATCTCAAATTTAATAAAAAAAAACTTGGCTATTTAAGAGAAATATGTTGCCCTGCCCAAATCAAAATACTTCAAAGTGTGTTATCATTCAGCAAAGTATAAAATATTTAATTTTTCATGCACTAACATGCATGCATCAACATGCATACACACATATTTTCTTTGTTTTTGAAAGTGAATTTGTAATAGTCATCACTTTTGCTGTGAAATCAATTATGCCACAAAAAACGAAAATTAAATAATTGATTTGCACCTTAAGCACAATAACAGCATGTTTAAGAGAGTGAAACAGACTGAGAGTTGCTGAGACAGTGAAACAGACGATAATTAGAGAAAGATTACAGTGGATCGTTTTTTATGTTGTTAGGTACATTACTCTCAATCTAATTAACTGGCATTGAGTACTTTCATTAGTTTACTATATATATATATATATACATATATATATATAGAACTTGTCATGACACACTTCCAGTCTCTGCTAGTAGATGCTGATATAAGCACAATGCACAGAAAGATTAAAAGCAAGCATAATACCTTGGGTCCACACACTTGTCTCCCACTTCTTTTGCCTGATACTAAACGTGGCAAACCCAGAGCCAGCTTTAGAAGCAGTGTAAGTAACCAAACCAGGTGGCAGAAATTAGATGTGGCAAATTTTTACAATTTAGAAAAGCGGCATATGGCAGAATTTCGAAGTTACAGAGTTTGCATGAAGTGGCATAAATGTCTAATCGCATAAAGTCTTATGTGGCCATGGACAAGCACATACTGTGTGAAAGTTATATACAGGGTTGCCACTCAAACAGGAGAATGAAATTCCCCGACATTTCCAGGTTTTCCAGGTGTGTTTTAAGAAAATTCCAGTCTATCCGCATAATGCACTTTGGCTGTGCTAAGAGGTGAATTTATTATGGTACCACTTGAAAACACAAAAAATTTGCCAATTACATATGACTTATATAAATATAATATATAACCCCCAAAGCATTACTATTACAACTATAATAGGAGTTGTTTTCTCCACTGAAGATTGAAATTAGAATATGCCCAATGTGGATTAAAAATGTCTTTTTTTTGCAGACATTTTGCAGCTAAACGAAAGAAAGAAATCTGTTTAATGATATTTTTAAATAAAGTCTTTTATATTCATTTAGCAGCATACGTAAGCAAAAAGTATGTGCATTAAATTTCATAATGTTATGTCATCATACTGCTAAAATTAGTTTCAGGATTGTGCCAGAGAAAATTTCCTGAAATTTGAAAGTATTATTTATTAATAATAAAATAAATTTAGAGGGAAGAAGCAACACTAAATCATATGAATAACATTAAAATAATTAAAAACTGAATTACAATAATCAACGATATTTTGGTGAATATAGTTATGTTAAATGGTTAGTCTAGTGCAAAATGATAGCTAAGGCATTTATTTAAAAAAAAAAAGTTAAAAAAATTTTGCGGTAAAATCCTAGAATACGCTACAACAACCTTGGCATGATTTTGAAACTTGCTATCAACACCAAAATTACCTGCTTACTGCTCATCTTAATGTTGACAAATCCCATGTGTACCATACATGGAGGCCATTCTAACCTCCATGGTACCATATACTAGGATCAAACAGATTTTTTTTTTTATACAAGAATGCGTATTTTCTTTAGTTCAACATGCGATGTGCATGTAGTCACAATTCTTGAGGTTACTGGAAAACAAAGTTGCTGGAAACTTGCTTTGCTTTCTACAAGACAGTCTGATTGGAGCTGTGAAAATTAGCTTATGCCAGCTACCATAATGACACTGATGTGTGCCAAGAAAGTGATTGCTTCCAACATCGGCACAAGACCCGCTTTTTTTGGGGGGGGGGTGATTGCTGTATGAAATTCCCTGTCTTTTCCAGATTTGACTAAAATACTTAAATTTCCTGACTTTTCCCTGAATTTTTTGGTCAATTTTCGAATTTTCTGACTTTTTTCAGTTTTCCAGGCAGCGTGGCAACCCTGTATACATAAGCATGTCTGAATGCACAGTTGGACAGCCATGGTCTTTAATATTTGATCTCAGTGAGTAAAAGCCACAGTATATTTTGTTATTGCAGATGAAAAAGATGTCTCTGTGAAAATATGCAATATATGACTGAGTTTTGGACAGTAGAAGCCCGATTATCAAAGTTTCGATTAACAGAGGTTCTGTGTTATCCAAGACCAATGCAATAAAAATATTTTTTTAAAGTCATTAAAATAGCCTTTCTCAAAAAGTAAATAATCTGTAGACTTGAGTTTTAGCAACAATTCAAACTGTACAGATAAGAATTCCATCGTTACCCTGTTTAAGGTGCAAGATTAGGAACAATTTGAACTGTCTGATGAAGGTGCTGTAAATTTAGTCACACACAATGAAATTTCTGATGATGAAGACATGAGAACTGTTCAATCCAAGATCAGTTACAATGACGACTTTAATAAGATCAAGAAGACACTGCTTTATGCTGAACAGCAAGACAACACATCACCAACCAAAATGATCTTGCTATGAAATATTAAAATTCTCCATGCAATATGGCAGAAAGAAAACAAGGCAGCGCAATGAAACACAAGACTATTACTAAATTTTTAAAAATATGTGATATGTTATGCATACTGTACAGCACCTCATTTATATTACAAGTATATGTTTTCAAGTTTGTACTACATATCCTATTTAACATTACATGTATATCTATACAAATGAAAGGTATGTTTTATATCGATATATAGCAGCATGGATCATGTATGTTACTAAATTCTCTATAGTATATTCAATAAGACTACAGTATTCAAATTTTTATTTCAATCCATATTAACCAAGTTTTTCCTTATTCGAATTAGTCCACATTAGATCAGATAATTGGGGTTCTACTGTATATAAAACTTAAAACTTCCATAAGAAAATAATTGAAAATAATAGTTAACTATGCTTTAAAGTTTCAGTAATGCTCTACCATTTTTAACTTGAAGACATGCCAATTATTCAAAGTACATCTTGACAAGACATCCACTGCAGTACAGGTATCACTCCTGCCAATTCAAACACAATGAACTATAATTACCTGATAATGTTCCTGACATCCTGTAAACCCACATATAGAGCTACGATGAAGAAATGACTAGATTTTTTTTCAAGAAAGAGTGCTGTTTGTTCCTGGATAATGGCTCTTCTACATGCTGCTCCCATGCATTAGCCAACACAATTTGAAGCTGACAGGATATATCTAGAATATCTTTTCATACAGCGTGGAAAGAATTTTTCCTTATGAAACGAAGAACTGAAAGCATCATGGCTAAAATAGGGGGAAAAAGTCACAAAATCTTTTTCCCATTTTTGAATAATCCACAAAACACAGAGCGACCCAAAAGTCCATTAATATTTGAAAATTAAATAATTCATTTTATAATGTAGTTAGAGAGCAAAAACTCACACATACTTAAAATGTCATGGGGTTTTATTGAAAGCAAAAAGTAAGTGCTTAAAACGGCCAACAGATGGCACCTTATATGATAACAAAAGTAATAATTAGCATAACAATTGTTTTTTAGCAACAACATTGATTTTTAGTTCTTAACAAATGTTCAACATGTTGGCCATCATTCATCAACAATATGCATAGTCGAGGGACAATTTTATGAACACATTGTACAGCATATCTGTAGGTATGGTGAGAAACTGCCATCAGGATATTGTCTTTAAGCATCCCTAATGAGGTTGGATGATTGCAGTAGATTTGTGATTCCAACTAATAATCACACAAATTGAAATCTGGGGATCTGAGGGGCCAAACATGACCGAAGTGGCGGCTCAGCATGTGATCCTCACCAAATGATGTCTGCAAAAGATATTTCACACGTGTAGCAATATGGGGTGGAGCACCATTCTGCATAAAAGTCATACTTTCCAACAGGTCCTTATCAACCAGACTAGGGATGATACAATTCCGTAACATATCAGCGTACCTCGCATCCATCACACTGACAGTTTAATAGCAGAACACGCATTTCCTTGAAGAAAAAAAGGTCAGATCACAACCTGATAAATCCACAGCACACCATGACCAACACCCGGAGGCAAAGACAGAAAATTGACAAAGTCATGAAGGAATTGATTTCCTCTCTCACTATTATAGTTCATTTCATACACGATTCTCATGCTGCGATGCTGACATTTTGTGGCCAGCGCCATATGTTCCCCCTCCTTTTTTTGGTGCTGTCAATAAAACTCCATGTCATTTCAAGCCATGTGTGTCAATTTTTCCCTCTCTACCTACATTTTTCCGTGAATTATTGAATTTTCAAATGTTGATGGACTTTTTTGGTCACCTACATAAAAAATAAATCCAGCATTAAAAAGGCTGTATCTTGAAAGAGAAAAAAATAAAAGGCCCATAAAATCATCTGATTCTGCATAAAAGAGTTGTATTGTTATGTTCAGATCTCTAATCAAGAGACCTTGCTGTGGCAGACATGACAAGCGTTCTCTAACTGGGTTTCTAGTTAAGATCATTCTGATCAGGCAGCACGGTTAACAATCAAACATCGACCCATTTTTTTCCTATTTTGGGGAAGCTGAGAAAGCCAACCTCCCAGCCATCGATTATCCAGATTAATACTGAGAAATAGATCAAAGATAATGCAAACTATCAATTTTCATGCATATTTAATATGTTTTCATTTCTTAAAAAAATGCATATTTTTCAAGTGTTACTTTATCATTATATTCGAATCCCCTTTGGTTGACGAAGTCCAAAAGAGTTTCAACAGAAGTTATTGCAGTTTCAGGACTAATGATGTAATGTCCAATAGCTTCTTCATTTATATTTTCAGTATCACTATGCCTTTTACATTCTTGTGACATTTGAAATGATATCTGCATCACTCCAGCATTAAAAGCCTGGAATGGTCAAATTACCATTGAACCATTCCTTGATGTTTTCATGACCGACATTTTCAATTTTTTGGCATATAACTTCAGTTATTGCCTCAGATTCTTCACAATTAAACAAATCTCTGATTTCTATACTAGAAATAATCTTTCTCTGTGATTGAACCAACACTGCCGATTTTACTTTCGACCAAGCTTTCGCTATTCTTAGTATGGCATCCAATACAAGGAGACATGTCTGTAACTTTTTCCAGGAGACATGCCAGTTAACTTTTTAATGTCAACTTTTTCTAGAACTTCATCAAATCATCCTCCTCCTTAAGGAGAAGACCAGAATGATAAAGTCATCTCACTGATGATATTGCACTTTGGTCCATCGGCTGAATTAAACTGTCAAATGAGTGTGCACGGATAATCGAGAGTACATTGTATTTAATGTAATGAATTTTATTTAGCATAATTCTTTCCCTGATAGTTTCTAATAGAATAATATAAATATTTACAGGACAGATTAGTGCTACAGATCATAAATCCCAGCCATTATGGTATTTGAAAGTATTCACAAGAATAAAAATTAAACAACTAAAAACTCCATTGTTTTTATCTTGTTATGCTGCATATTTTTCATATATTCAGATGTACATTGCAAACTATTTAGATCCACATGTTTATGACTCATATGCATGACATTGTTTCAGCTGTACATTAACTGATTAAAGCAATAAATAAAATTAATTACCTAATAAAATGTCTTCCAATGCACCATTATACACTTCATCTTGTTTCAGCAAACGAGTTTCCTTCACTTGCCTTGTTTTGCTTTTCAGCTCATTAATCACAGCTTCCTAAAATCAAACATACAAAAGAACACTTTTGTAAATAATTTAAGTAAAAGGAAGTACTATAATTTAAATTTATGCATGATCATCAAATTAGCCGTGAATATTTAAAACAGATATTCTACATTAGTTAGAAATTATTTTCTGAAAATGTTCTTAAAATAATTTTTTTAATAATATCTTATTTTATATAATGTAGCATTTTACAGAAACATGCGGAAATAAAGTACAGATATAAGCCTGCTTTATGAATATTCCCTTTGATTTTACAAAAGACTTATGCCAATATTTTTTCAAGTGACATAAATTTAATTAAAGACTCCCACGTCCATAAAAAGAACAAAAAGCATAAATAAGGTACAGTTTTTTTTTAACACAGTTATTATAAAAAAGTGTGATTATAACTGTGAGACAGTATTCCGCTTCAGAACAACTTTGCCAGTTACTTTTGATTACTTATGAAGAACTTTACGAAACACAAAATGCGGCAGCCTTGATAATCCCATATATTTTAGTTTTTCAAGTTTTTTCATATCTGCCTAAGCATGCTACAAAACTTCGATAACAACATTATGACAAGCCCAGTGATCAGTGATAGCTTGGTTTATTTCATTATGGCAAAGCACAATAGGTCTATTTGCTTAAGGGGAGAGATGTCTTTGTGGAAGAATTTCTAAGGGGAACTAGCTCATATCCATGTTACACATGGAGAAAAGCACCAGACATTCATAAACTCGGATTCACTTGGATTAAACTACTAGAGTTCAGTGACTTTATCACTCAGAACTGGTGAGCTGCACAGTGATGGATTTACCGAGCTGTGAAAATCATAATGGGCCATAAGTTCATGCGAGAAGAGATAGATTGTTCCAGAAACTCTCACAACCAAATTTCCAATAGCTCACTTAATACATCCATGATCACTGCCACCACTTCCAAGTCTTTCAAGAGAACTGTATCACTATCTCACCAGGCTCAGAAGATTAAAATATACTATACATACATTATTTCTTTTGCATGGTATTTGTAGCATTTCTTAATGCTAATGTAGGGTTTAAGTGTTACTTCATATGACTTGGGAAAACATGCAAGAGGAATGGATTTGAATGTAAGGAAAATGAGTCATGTTCATATTACGCAAAAGAAAAAAAATGGAAACATCCATGCTCAGTACAATCACATATATTTGAAAAAAAAAAAAAAAAAGACTGAGCTACTAGGAGATCTACTATTAGTGTTTGGCAGTTTTATCCATTTAACCACTGTTGGATGCAAAGCAATATTCTATTTAATTATGCAGAACATTTTTGAATACCTGTAATACCTTCTAAATTTTTTAAATTCAATCTCTACAAATTATTAGTCCTTGGAAAGTTATTTTAAAAATAAGGATTATTTCAAAGAAAGACACCAGCACTGCAGTGCAAACTGAAAAAAAAAATCCATTTTGTTAGCAGTATTCAAGTTATGCATTAAAAGATTAAAGTTAATATTTAAACGTTACTGCAAGAAGGAAATTATTTGATAGGTTACAGATAAAATAACTTTTTAACTGTGAACAAGACTCTGTTAATTATTAAAAAACATATTTTGTTGAGTTTGTTTCATTTCAAACAATAAATATGTCAACTGTAAAAAAGAGCACTCAAGAAAAGAAAAGCACTAAAGAAAAGAATGAATATTAATTTTTAATGACTGTTGTTCTACACTTAACAAACTTAATCAGCAATCATAATAGTTTCAGCAAAAAAGGAGAGAAAAGGGATTAAGATAATTTAAACTTATAATTACACAAATGTTTACTGTACTCATATAATTTAATTAAAAAATTTTTTCTCATGTATTTTTCATTGTTTCATCTCACATCAATAAAATATTTCAACCATATATTTTATATACTTTAAAACAGTTAACCCTTTCCATATGGACATCTCACATATGCAATCCCTATGACACAGCCAGGCATACAACCATGCATTACTGGAGAATGAGCTTAAGGGATGGGTGATGCATATGTGCATTTTAAGCTAAACCATTTTTTAAATATCACTAGATGGTGCCTTGTGACCATTCCTTTTGAACTAATTATAGTTTTAGGATCCTGACCTTCAGTTTGATCACATTCTGATGACTCTGCTATCAGCTGTTGTGGAGCAGGAGGGGAAGCGTAATGGGAAAAAAAAAAAACAGAACTTAGCTCTTTAACTCCACACATAATATAAACATTCTTGTTTCTAATATTCTTTCGAATTTTTTTTTAATTCTTCTTTTTGCTACTATGTACGGTCTTTTTGGGTTATTATGTAGGTTTCTGTTATGCTTTGTGTTACTTATAGTTTTTACATTCTGTGTACTTCCCTTGTTATTTTGGAAAGCCACGACTTCAGTCTATTATGGCGAGCAAGCATTATTTATCAAGAGGAAGGATATACTTGCATGGTAAATGAGCCAGTTAATTAGTAACATGGATGAGAATGATTATTCATTTTCAAAAAGGTTAGACAGTGAAATTTCTAGTGATTCTGATATGGACATTTTGTAATAGAGTGAGCTCACTGAGTGCCTGCCTTTTACTTCTCATGAAAGGTTTTGTAACTTCTTCTTGTAAATAGTCTCCTTTGAACCTCTTTTACTATTTTTAAAGTTTGTTAATGTATTTTATCAATTAAAACTTTTGAATAATTTGAATGGTGACTCGAAAAATTACTTCTCAAAATATGCAATTTTTTTAAAATATATTTTCATGTCAAATAAAAGATTATTAAATGCTAATTTTAACATATATGATTGCTTAAGTAGTAATCTACAATAGCACCAAAAAATTATGACTTAATGACAAATATTTTTTGACGTGACTTTCTTTTTCCTAAACCTAGGCTTAGCAATGCAAAACCACTATCCTGTGGGACGATTCCATTTGATTCCCATTCGTGCCAAAGGAACATCTTCTTGAAAGGGTTAAACTATCAAAATCATAAAAACATAGTAACAGTTAACTGAATGCCTTTTATTATGCGTTAATCCAAAAACACCATTAATTAAAAAGATATCTGCTGTTGCTTAAAAAATGAAAAAAGAAAATCCTCGAATAACTACAGAAAACTATGTTCTGTATAAAAAATGTCACATATACTTTAAATTTCTTCAATAATAAGAGTTATTTATTGCTGTTGCCAAAATTTTAAAAATATTGCTACTTACTTGATTATTTTTTCTAGAATTCAAGCTATTCTTTTTTGATATACTTTCTGCAGCATGCCTTTCACTTTCTCGTGCTGCTGCTTCTTGTTGTCTTTTCCTTGCTTCATTTTCTAATTCAGCTTGCTACACATCAAGGAATTCATAGAGATCAGAGATTAATCATAATATAATGTTATCATAAATAGAAATAATAATACAGTCTGAAATATGGATAATAATCAATAATCAAAGTAATCTATTATCTAGACATCCTATAAGAGTCTTAAAAAAAATATTCTTATCCTGTATATAGTTTTGGCTTCAAACATTTGCTGGCTAAGAATCACAATTTCATTTTTGGTTCCGGGATGATTGTAGTGCCATTTTACTATCTTATCTCTACCTGTACACAATAAGTAAACCCTGCTATGCCCTTTCATTGGCATAGCAGGAAAGATGGCTGTGATGACAATCTGCCAATCATCAACTAATGAATGGATTTCAAAACATGTAGTATAATTTAAATTCAGAAAATATTGCCACCACTAGTGAAGAAAGTGATAATGAGGTTATTGAGAATGAAAAGATTTTAATTGATTATTTAATGGGAATTCTGAGTTATAGGATTTGAAGCATAAAATTTTGTAAGTGAACAAGGAATTATCTCTATTGATAAAATTAAAGAGTATTAACACATAAAACGAAATTTCATAAACAACTTATGTTTGGGAGAGGGGAGAAATTAACATTAAGGGGTTTCTTTGAGTGTATATGTATGCAATTTTTTTCCCTAGATATAAAAAAAACGTAAAATGTTACAAAAACCTAAACAAGCTTTCACATTTTTAATTTCATAATTTTTATATGCAATCTTACTACAATTAAATTCCTTATTTAAAATCCAAACAATTTCTAAAATCCAGAATAGCCAAAGTCCTGACCATTATGAATCTCAATCTTTGTACTGTTAATTTCTCTAACATTGGTAATCAAGTGGAAAAATAGATACTTTTGAAAGTTTTTAAAAAAAGTATCAAAGGTTTTGAGAAATTCCTGTTCTTGTGACTGTTAATGTCTCGGGATGAGTATTGTGTTTAACTGCATAGATATCAATTTATCTAAAAATAATTATAAAATAGATATGTCATTATATAAAGCAGACTATTCATATTCTGTGTATTTTTGTCATTACATCTGTTGAAGATAGCTTGGAAAGGTGTTTTTTTTTTTTTTTTTTTTTTAACAGGAGAGCCATGACTTTAGAACCTGGCGATAGCAGCTTTCAACACAGATAAAGTTATTAAAATTTAATATTCTTGTGAACACAGGAGTGTTATGACATTACAGCATCATTTTAAGCTAATAACATAGTGATAAAACATGGATTTAAGTTGAAAGGATTTTGGAGCTATGATTTATTGTGATTTGTGACAAGGTTGGACCCAACACTAGCAATTCACCAAATGGTCATACAGGTTTAGTTCCATTGTACTAAGTGTACAATTCCATTCTAATTTTGATGGAACACATCCTGGGAGAAGCAGCCAAGGTCTGCCACCCCTCTTTTTTTCTTACCATAAACCATTTGAAAGGACTTTCCATTTGCCAATGTTTTAAGTGCTCCTATGCTACACAAACATTACATACTTATATCCAAACCTTTTCTAGCATTCGAACCTGGGCCTCATAATACAACAGCTAGCATCGCTAACCATTATACTTAAGACACTGATAAAGTCTAACAGAACAACAGTGTGTTATTCAAATGGATTTGACTTTCAGTGATGAAGCACCATTCACAGCAGCAAGTTACAGCTTATTTAAGAAATTCCTTTGTGAACAAAAGAATTTGTGTGATGATTAAACAACTTGCAGTATGTGGATTTATTCCTGTGACATCAAAACAATAATCCACTATTGCTGTTATGGAGGATCATAAAATAACAAACACTGATTGGAATATGACAATTTGTGCTAAACTGAGGGGAGGGGAGACATCTTGTATCACAAAATGCAAGTTCCCACATTGCATTTCAAATTAATAATTATTTGAAGCATTAAAATATTAATTTCATAAGTTGGTCTTCATTCACTACATGTACCAAGGACATGTTTTTGTTCCAAATAATCAAACAAAAACTGCGAGTTCAGTGAGATTTATCAGCCAAAAAAATTTAAGACTTATAAATCCCATGCTTCTCTTATAGAAATTTTTGAATGCTATAACTATTTTGAAAATTGGTTTATTCAAATGAGAAATTGTGCTGATGCTAAAGATAAATATTTTCAGAAACAATAAAATAATTTATTTCCACACAAAAACATACCATGCATTTATTTTCGGAAAATTTATTTACTGGAAAAAGACAGAATATAAACTAGAAAAGTAGAAATGGCTGTATTATTTAACAACAGGAACTACAATCTATGAAATAAATCCCAACTTGGAACTCTGGTTATGAAGGTGAATCATGCAAAGCCTTGTAAATGGCAATAGATGTAGATAATCATGGCCTACATGGTTTGGGCATTGAAATATTGGTACTTACGTATTATCACAATCACCTCAGTAGAAGTTGGCAGATTTTCAGTATGTGCCTTATGCATATATACATTCTTCTCCAACCATGGTCATCCTTTAGTCAAGCGACACTGCCATTTTCTTACTTATTCTTTTTGTTTTATTCAAAGTCCAACGGTTTTTAGAGACAAATTGTGATACTTTTTTTAATTCATCTCAGTTTTAAAATACTGCTTGCAGAATTGGCAAAACTGAAGGAACTGTGGTAAACATTAGGCAAGAACACAGTATTTTACACTCATATCATTAAAGTGAACAATGATGAGATAAGTTTGATACATAGCCAATGTGCAATACAGAGTTTGTGCAATTCTTTGATGTTTTTTAAGGCGAAAACAGTACATGGGGAGAAGAACAGTGCTAAAAAATTAACACAGGCTTTACGAAAAATGATTTTTTTTTAATATATCACTTTATTTAATAATTTAAATTTATATTAAATTTTTTTTTGATATGTTGATAATATTTTGCTGACTTATGATAAACATGAATAGTTTGGCAATGTTTTTAAAAAAGAAGAAGTTGAGAACAACATCGACATGTACCCCGTACGTAATTTTTGCCTTTTCATCTGTAAAAGACCACCAGATTGTGCCAAGTTGGTTGCATTAATATGTATTATTTAGAGTTTCAAAGCATAATCTGCACATTCCACCTGTACTTTTCTCCCTTTTTATGAAGTCTGTGTAATAAGTTCAACAGGCATAGCTTGCTATTAAGGCTTTTCTAAGTTACTGCAAATAGATCACAAAAATGTGGATATGTGTTATATAATGAATCTTGTACTTAAATCAGGAAATTATTTTTTATCAGAAATAAAAAAAAAAAAGTATTCAACCGGCAATGACTACTGCAACATTTTGATGCGTTTCCATCACCCACCATCTAAATTCTTACAGCTTATTATGTTGTCATCAAAATTTTTTATCTCTCTATTTATACATACATACACACAATCAAACTGGCTTATAACAAATCCTCGGGTCACATAAATGGACTTTCTGTCCCATCCAATTTCCTATAAACTTAACGTAATTTTATACGGCTATAGTGAACTTCCTAATGTATAAAAATTGAATATAACTAACTTTGTTGACATCTTGGTCTGAAAATTTGGAGTATTTTCAAACCTTTTTCCAGAATTTCCACAACTTTGGATTAAAATGTTACTGACTTAAATTCATCCTTTTAGATTATTAGAATGACAAAAAGCATCTTCAGGTTACTGCTCTTTCGTATCTTCATCATTTTGTATCTTTACTTAGCCAATGAACCATTGATGCTTTGAGAAAAAGAGTTTGAATCAGTTATTTGAATGAGCTGTCAGACAGCACTGTTCGAGGCTAATGCCTATTCAGAACTTTAAATGTGCATTTTAGGTGAAACAACGTAATTGAAGGGATGGGTTTAAACTAGGACTTTTAAGTTAAGCAAATTCTCATATAAAATTAGCAACACATGGTGAAACTGGAAAACAACAAAAAAGAAATTTAGTAACTGTATGTAACAATAATTATAGTTTACTTTAAATGCATTTTTTTAAATTAAAGTTACTATTCACATCTTCTGGGAGTTGTCTAATTCATCTTATCAATTTTTACACTATTTTATTAGACAATCCATTCCCCCCTTACTAATAGAATACAACAAACCAAACTTTCAGTCCTCTGAAGTTCATTACAGTGGAGTTTAAATTCATATACATATTGTATGTGTATCTAAATTTATTTAGACAATAAAACATCACATAGAGAAATTTTCAAAAAAAACCTTACCTTATACGCTTTAGCAAATCGTACAAACAGTGAAAAGAACGTATTGGCAGCAATGGAGCGAACACTGTCTCCAAAATACTCTACACAGTCAGAATAGGCATCCTGTGGATTTGAGAAATAGTTGCATTATTTGAGTATATTTTATCAAGAATTACATTATTAAAATTAAAATCAAGTTATAAAAAATAACATACTCTTGTAAATATTTCAATCCTTTTTGCAGCATTTTTGATTTTTTTCATTGTTGTAATATTTTGCTCTTATTTATTTTATTTAGTTATTGTTTTTATAATGGTAATTTTATGATTCATTTTGTGTTTAATGTAATTTATGGCCACATGTCTTGTATTGTTGTTTAAAATTATAGATCTTTTAAATTTTGAGTGCAACAGTTTTAAAATTGTAAAAATAGCTCAATTAGAACTTAAGATTTAGGAGTTTCATTCCTGAGGAGACTTGCCCACAATTTTTGTCATCAAGTTGGCAACATTAGTGATTTCTTGCAAACTTGGCAGCTTTTTGGAAGATTTACAAAAACACATTTTCAAAGGCCAAGTGATTCTTCCAAAAATTTCCACAGCTTCTGTCGCAAAATATAAATGACTCGGAGAATTGGGTGGGGGGGGTTCAGCCACGAAACAGTTGCGAACCAGCTGCAAGACTTAATGGTTAGGTGAAGTACAAGTGAGGGTTTATCCTGAGAATGATAAGAGTAGCTTTACGATCCTTGCTCCTTAGTGTTTACGAGGAATTACAGAATATTTGCCTTTTCCTTGAATTATTTCCTACAGTTATTGCATTTGTATACAATTTATACATATTTTCCTAATAAATTGTTCATTTCTTCCTGCTTATCTAGACTGATTACGCAAAGAAACATCAATGATATAGTAGCTTCCAATGACTGGCGTCAAAATTAGAGATTTCTTTGAATGACAATCACCAGAAGGATGGAAGAACAGCTAAACACTATAATGGAAATGACGGCCGCAAGTTCTGCCAAGATGAGCTCTATCAATGGAAATGCCACTGAAATGAAAACCTTGATAGAAGCAAATATTCCAGTCGTTCTTGCCCCACAATTAAAAGCTCGAACCATACAATGGGAAGTCATCTTGGTCCCATCAAAATTTGGAGTTGTGTATAAAAACACAACTCCAAAGTTCTGTAGCAAATCAATAAGACCCAGTCACTAAAGCATTAAATTTAGTAGGCTATTTACAAGGGAAGGAAGTGGACATCTTACCAATACTTGCACCTCAAAAACATTTGGATGGTGACACCTTAATTAATGCCTTAGAATTGCAGCTTGGTGAAACATTCCTGAAGGATTATCACAGATTGCAAGAATCAACAGCAGAAAGCAGAAGAGACCCTTCAAGAACTCGCAACTGAAATTGAAAAGTTAGCACAGCTAGTATTTCCTTATACAGCCACAAAATTAGATACATTGAGTGGCCAAGTATGTTGATGTAGTCAAGGATCCTGAAATACAGCAAGCACTCCAGATAGTGGATAATAAAAACTTGAAGAGTGCTTTAGTAACACCATGAAAATAGACAGAATACAGACAGTTCTAAAAAGACTCTCATATGAAGCATGCCTTGTATATTTTGACAATATTATCGTTAGATGTACTTTTGAAAAACATTTAAAAAACAACCAAAAAGTACTACAGAAGTTCAGTCCTTTTGATATATTACTTCATTGAGAAGTTAGCTATCTTGGTCATATTATCTCCACTGAAGGTGCACACACAGATTCTGACAAAATCAAGATTTCATGGCTGGTGTTGTCCTCAAGACATTCATCAGTTGAAAGGCTTTCTCAATCTCAATACTTACTACAGAAGTTTGTCAAAGGTTTCTCTCAAATTCCAAGGCCTTTACATTACCTAATAGAAACCAACTTTTCATGGACTGATCAGTGCGAAGACAACAAGACACTCCATAAAACACTTTGGTGCAACAAGACACTCCATAAAATTTTTTAACATTTCTTTGGGGAAAAGCAGACATAGAAAATTGCTGCAAATCGTGTAATGCATGAGTAGCTCGAAAAGGCCTGCAGTCACATATACAAGGGGGCTTACAGCATTACAATATGGGAACATCATTCAAGAGGACAGCTTTGGGCATTCAAGGACCTTTACCTTCGTAAAACTAAAGGTGAAAAGTAGATTCTAGTTGTCATGGACTATTTTAGTAAATAGTCTGAAGCTTATGCCATTCCTGATCAAGAAGCTTCAACTGTTGCCAAAGTTTTAGTGGAAAACTGGACTGCACAATTTAGAATATCTTTCTTTATTCATGCTGACCAAAGAACAAACTTCGCATCTTCCATATACATTAAAGACTCTGTAAAATTCTCAGAATAGAGAAAATTCAAACTATTCCATGACACCCATTGTAAGATGGCATGGTAGAGAGATTCAATCGAATAATATTAGACCACCTTTCTTTATGAGTTCTCAGAGCCAGTAGGACTGGGATCAAAAACTGCCATTATTCTTACAGGAGTGTCATTCATGAGGGCACTGGATTTTCACCATCACAAATGATTTTTGGCTGCGACCTTCATTTGCCACAGTGACCTGCTCTTTGGACAACTGCCAACCATGCCTTCTTCGCCTAAGCAGTACCTGAAGAGCAGCATTTAGAAAATGTTCATCAGTTTTCCGGGGCAAGCCATTAAACGGATGAAGACAAGACATGATACAAAATCAACAGAGAGGGACTCAAGGAAGAAGATCACATGTGTCAATAAAACGCAAAGCATCACTGAGGAATTTCTCTTATGCTACAAAAATCCTGGAAAGCACCTTACCATGTGATCATCACTGAACAACATAGTGGTGCATATAGATAGAACTCCTTCTTGAAAACCTAAAGTAGTACACTACGACAAATTTGGATCTTAAAGCAGTAATGATAATTAGTTACCTTTCATCTTGAGGATAGCACTCCCCGGATGTGCAGTCCTTAAGGAGGGGCCAATGGCGCAAACATTTTAATCCTTTTTATCACATTTTTGATTTTTTGCATTGTAATATTTTGTACTTTTTTACTTATTTATTTTATTTACTTATTGTTTTTATAATGGTAATTTTATGGTTTATTTTGTGTTTAATGTAATTTGTGTATAAAACAGTCTAAATGTTTACCTGTTACAAAGAATTATAGATTTTTTAATCCTAAATGCAACAGTTTTGGAATTGTAAAAACAGCTCAATTAGAACTAGAGATTTAGGCAATTTGATTCTTGTGAGGTCTTAACAGCAGTTTTTATTGTCAAGTTGACAACACTTGCAATTTTCTTGAAGATTTGCAAAAACATATTTTTGAAGCCCTATGTTTGATTCCTCCAGAAATTTTCAAAGCCCCTGGAGCAGATTATAAATATAGGTCGGACAGCTGGGGAGTTAGCTGTGAATAAGTAGCGATTCTGCTGTGAGACTTAGCTGATTAAGGAGTTAGTAGGTTACTCTGAATGTGATATGAGGAATTTTATGGTCTCATTTCATGTATTGAAGAGAAATTGCTGAATATCTGCATTCTCCTTGAGTTATTTCCAGCCATTACTGTGCCATGTGTACCATTTATTGCGCTTATTTTCCTAATAAATTGCTTATTTCTTCCTGCTTATTTAGACTTATTAGTCAAAGAAACATCAACAATGCCGTAGATAGCAACAATATTCACACAACTAAACTCTCATGCAAATGCATCATAAGCAAAAGTGCTACATAAAATGACTCGGAAACAGTTAATATTTCAACTACACTCGTCACCTTCTTTAATTTTTTCTAAATTACAAATTATTCAGCAATAAATAATATTAAGAACTCTACATAACTGCAAAGAAGTCTTCAGATAATGAGAGTAATTCCCATTAATTTATCATAATTTTGTTTTAAAGTTATAAATTACTTTTGTACTGACATTATATTCCAAATATGGCAAACATTTCTGTTTGTTTTGAAAAATTCAGAATGAGCTCACCAAACTTTTGATGTTTTAAATTTCATATAGTTCCATATTTATGAATTTACTTTTACCTAAAAGGAGGTGTATTGTTTTCACTTGAAATAAAATGCATAAGACATGTTGATGGCTTGGGAACCAGTACACGAGAAGAACAGAAAGAATCTAGAAGCAGCCCTTGGCAAATGTTGCCACTGCATGAAAAGACCTTTAATTTTTCTTCCACATGTGGATTCCCAATATTAGAAAGTGGTATATTGTAAAATTCATTAATTGATCTTTTGGATTTGCTCATGTGTTACCGATTTACAAATTGAGTGATTTAAAAGCAATAACATCTTAATAATTTAAATTTTTACTTGGATTATTCCAAAATGTTTATCATAACTAAAATATATTTAATTTATGAATGTAACCGTTAATTTTTGTGAACATTTACAATCTCATTCTAATTAATAACAGATCTTTCTGTGCCATATACTATGTACCTGGTAAAAATCATTTGTTCTTTAGTTTTGCAAATGTTATATATATTTTAATACTATTAATATGCCTTTAATTTTTTCAGTAATGAACTCTTCAGCATATCTGACCATTACATGCTGTCCTCAAACTGCATTTTTATTTACTTATTTATTTACTAATTCACTTTGACAAGACTGCTCTAAAAAATGCGAAAACATCAAAAGCATACAAGCTGGATTATAAATGTTTAAAGTCACAAAAATATGAATTGCTTTCATTTCTATACCGACTGCAGAATCAGGATATATTCTGAAATATCTAGCTTCCTAGTATTGCAAAAAAATAAAAAATTTCAGTATTTTGTGATTAAAGAAGTAAACTGTATCTATTAAGTTATTATAACTAAATACAGAAGTTGTAAATAACAATAAAGTTAACAACAGTTGTATAATCTTATTCACTCCACAGAAAAATTACCTGAGCAGTTTTGGTATCATTTTTAAGTTTTCTCAATTTGTCTTCAGTACTGCTTAAGAATTCTTTAAGGACTGCAGCATCTCTAGCATCCCTCCTCAACTGCATTTCTTTTTTACATAATTCCATGCCTTTCTCCAATTCATGAACATCAGTCAAAACATTCTCCATGGAAACTATTAAGAACATTATGATACCATAAATTCCTTCT
Organism: Stegodyphus mimosarum; assembly: GCA_000611955.2. Classification (NCBI taxonomy): domain Eukaryota; kingdom Metazoa; phylum Arthropoda; class Arachnida; order Araneae; family Eresidae; genus Stegodyphus; species Stegodyphus mimosarum. Next base: position 50,993 of record KK118055.1, on the reverse strand, counting down.
ACAAAATTTTTATTGACATAGTTTTCTTAAAATTACCCACTGTTCACAAAACAATTATTTAGTATTTGTTTAGTGGTTTCATATAAATTAAACAAAGAGTGAATAACAAACACTTACTCTAGACTGAAATTCTACACATGCATTATTTGATCAGAATTCTCCTGTATTTTGAATTCAAAATTATCTCATATATATTTTTTTGGGGGGGAGATAAGGGTTTAAGAAAGGAAAAATAACAAAATATCCCCCCTCCTTCATATACATTCAACACAGAATACTATTTCAATTAATGGATGATGTGAACACTTATATAGCAATTATATTTGCATATGAATTTCCCGATACTTTTCAAAATATCTGCTCAGAAAATTTTTGTTTAGGCATTTTAAAAAACCATTAAAAATACATAAAATGGAAAAACTTTACATTAATATAATAATTGAAAAGTCTTCCAATTTCATATCTTACTTGGCAAGGATAAAATATTGCAAAACATTGTATAACAAAAGACAAGCATTGCATCACTGTATGTCTTCTAATAATTTTAAAAAGGATATATTCATGACTTATTTTTAAAACATATCAAAACACAGTAAACCCATTCAAGAAGTTCTTGCATAAGAAAATTATTTAACTAAGTCCCAAACATTTTCCTATTTTGATACAGTTTCTTGTAAAATGCATTTTATCTTGAAAGAATTTCCCTGCTTAAAAAGTTCACACTTATCTTTCAAAAAACTTTTTTCTTTCAAGAAATGTTCTCCACACCTTCCTAAAAAAATTCTCAATGAATGCATTTATTTTAACAGTTAGATTGGACATGGAAGCTATCAATTTTGTTCTTAGACCAATGATGACTTTTCACACTGGTTTTAATGCTTCTCGACTAACCACTTCCTACCACTATAATGATTAGCAATATCCTTAAACAAATTAGGCATTTAAGGTGGCAAGAAAGACCCTAAGTTTTATTCCATTTTCTTTTACCTTTCTTTTCAAATATGTAGCATGGAAAAGAGAACTACTTAGAGTAATAAAAAAGAAGGATAGGATACAAATCCATCTTTCCTACTTCTTTTAAAACAGTATCATCCATTCTTGAGAGATAGTCTTTTTTTTTACAAAATTAACTAATGTTTCCAATTAATGAAACATTTTAAAGAACCTTGTTAAAATATTTATTTGAAAATGCAAGTTCTATGTTGATATTTAAATAAAATGCAATGCTTTAAATTCTAAGATAATTTATTTAAAATCAAAATTAAAGAACTAAGCTCTAAAATGATAACTTAGTGCGAATTATTTAAACTTACATATAAATAAATTATCAATTAGTAAGGCACTAGAGCAAAATCCTGAATTTTGAGGGCTGGTATATATTTTATACCATTGCTCCTGTTCAACACTTTCCCCCCTCATAATTACTAATAGTTAATTTTTGTTTTTGTTTTTTACTCTATTTTTGCATACTTTTGATGTGCATGTATAGAAAATGGTGTTTGAAAGTAGTTATTCAAGTCTGGAGACAAAAAATTTACAAAATTTCTGCAGAAATTTAGAATTTTAGAAATAAAATTCACATCTTTAGGCACTTTCATGATGCCATCCAGGTGGACATACTTATGTAGAATAAGTGAAAAAAAGCTTTTGAAAATGATTTAAACTCAATAGCATTATTTTATCAAAAAATGCAACAAATATGACACTGCATGTGTAAACTTTATCATCCCAGTATGCATTTTTTATTTGATGAATTGAAAAAAAGATTTAGTCTGTCAATTTTTGTTATTAGCTAACATAAATGCAAGGCACGTTATAGTAAAAGAAAACATAAAAACTTACATTCCATAATTGCAAATCAAGTAAGAGAATGAAATAGATGATAAAATTAGATATTTATTTAGATTAGCAAATATTCAATAAGTTTATGTTTCCATAAATTTTTAAATTATACATTTAGGATTTAAATATAATAAGGTATTTTTAGAAATTTAATTAGGTAATTATTTCTACTTACTACTTCTTCTAAATATTTATATTATAAAACGTGTAACTTATATTTACTATTATCTCATTTTTTCACAATTAAAATTGTAGTAATTTTTCATTATTTATTTTATTTAAATTTTACTTCCTTCCTCCTATCCTTCTCTTAATTCAAAACAACACATTTGTTAGTCTTATATAGCTATAGAATCTAAACAAAAAATTACATAGTTTTTGAAATATATACCATACATTTTTTTGAAATTTAAATAATTTTTATTTAAAAAATGCAAGTAGGTGTATGATGTTGAAATTGATTAATTATTGATTGATTAATGTAAGAAAATTTCTGCATGAATTTTTTATCAGTGGGCTTATTTCTATGTGAGCATATTTCTACATGAGCACATTTCTAAGTGAGCATTTTTCCATATGAGCTTTTTTCTTATGTGGGTATATTTCCATATGGGTGTTTTTTCCTGTGAGCATTATTCTATGAGTATTTTTTTCTCAGAACTGCTTTGAGCCCTAAAAGCTACCAGAGTGCCATCCACAGAGCTGTCAAGCAATGTTGCTAGAATTTTCAGAAAATAAAGACGTGGTGCAGCATGTTGAAAATTCATACGTAACTGAACTATACAACAGTAAATCTATGTAAACGTTTTATTGTAAATACAATTCATTTAAATGTTAACCAGACTTATTCATTTAGTATGCACTATTCTACTGAATTTTAGAAGAAGAAACAACAAGGAAAAAAATATAAACTTTGAAAGTTCATGTTAAATAAAATAAGATCATGTACATCGCTGCTGAGGCTGAAATTTTGTACATGATAATCGAATGTTCATCTTAAACAAGTTCATATTAAGAAGTTACATTTATACACGATGTATATTTTATACATCATGTATAAATGTGGTGCCGACGTCTAATGCCAAATGGTGCTGAGCTGCATATGGTGAAATTCGCTCTGATGCATTTAGTTGGAGTTGGCCTTCAGAAGTGTTGAATGAATGATGATGGTTTTAAAGATGGAAACAATACTGTATTATCGTAAAGAAGTGAATTGAGTTTGTTATATTATACAATTGTGAAAAGGTGTATATGTTTTAAGGTTATTAAACATGTCGTCAAAAAATAAAGATGTATACGATGAGTAATGACTCATCTTAATTTTTGACAAAGTTAAATTGGTAGAACTAGTATGCCTATTTTTGATCAATTATGTTCATACTTTTCACATTTTTTACAATATTTATGAAGAAAGTCAAAAGATGGGTTATATCTTAGTAATGCAACACAACAACATGCACATTACAATAGGAAAGTAGATTAAGAATAATAGAATATGGTTTTACTTTATTTCTTCTGGTCAAGTAAATTTTGACTAACTAACTTTAATAATAATATTCGCTGAAAGATTTTGGCATTTCATAAGTATATGTGCCCTCAGCCTCACATATAATTACATGATTGATTAATTTTGAAACAATGTAGTTTAGAGAGATTTATTATAAGCATGTTACTATTTTCGGGATAGAAAGAGGAGATAACCAAATTAAACTGAAGACTTAAAGAGGCTATTACAAATTAAAATTATGACTTCATTTTATGTAATCTTTATTTCATACGCATAAATATACTGTTCACAAATTTCATTTAACTATAATCAACGAATCAAATTCAACAATACCTGATGCTGCCTTTTCTATAAACAATAATTCACTGTCGAAATTTGCAATCTGAGGAAATTTTAGACGAATGGTTTCTGCTATATAATGAAGAAGAGATATTTTTCGATCAGCAGTTTTTGTATCAGCCAACTGGAAAAAAAAAAGTAATTTAACATAGTTTTTAACCTAAGCTACGGATTATTGATTTGTGAAAGGTAAATTAAAAACAAAAATTATCCCCTCTCCCCCAAAAAGTGTTGATTAGTGATAAAAAGGATGCATTCTGTACCATATCTAAGCTCTGTAACTTGAAACCATATGCAGGACCTCGTTTAGAACTGTTCATATAGTTTCCAAATGCTAAAATAACCTAGAAATAGATTTAACATGAAAATATTAATACATAAATGAACAGGAAGTGATGAAATGTATTCATATTTTACACACTGAAAAATTACAAAATGAAAAATAAATCAAATACTATGATGAAAATAATGGGAAAGTTCCCAAATTATTATTGTTTTCCACTGAACTCAGTTACAATTAAAATTCGAATAATTACCTCTCAATTCTATTATGTGGATAAATATAACTGTAACTGAGAGAATTTAATCATTATTAATGGGGAAAATGCATATAGTTTTTTCCTTTCTTTTCCTCTTTTATATATTGTATATATAAAGCATATCTGCATATTCCATATAATCTTTCAACTTATTCATTCATAATTCACATTCATAACTAACTGCTGGAATACCACTACTAAGTTTTTACTAAATAATTATTTTAATTCACACTATTAAGTTATCACTAAATAATTATTTTAATTCAGTTTCTTTAATTTTCAACAAAAAATGTAAAAATCATGCATATTTACACATAAAAAAAAGCACATATAAAAGCATTAAATAACAACTTAAAATTAATTCCACTTAAGAACTGAAACAAGTTATGAAAAATATGAAAAATTATTTTTGGAGAACAATGGCAGATGGAAAGCTATTATCCCTGAAAAATATACCCAACATCAATTCATTATATAACATAATATGCATATTTTGAAGGTGAATTGAATTTCATCATTAAACATGAACAAATGTTAAATCAGCAAAATTTTCGCAAATGATAATGACTCATACATGATAATATTACGGCCAATTGAGGCCATAATCCTTAACAGACAAAAATAATAATTCAAATTCAACAAAAATAATAATCCACATGTATTATTTTAGAAATAATATAAAACACAAAATCATACATAAAGGAACAGTGTAATCTTGAATGCAAAAAAGACAAAAAAAAAAATAAATAAATAAATAAAAATAAAAAAAACATTTAAAATCTTTACTGCATTTCTACTGCATTTTTACTTACTACATTCTTTAAACACTGCATTTCTTCAAGTCTATGAAGTGACTGAATCTAAGATGCATCCCATAATTCAACAATCACCAACAATTTTTTTTAAAAACAAAATTTAGATTTGAAGCAAGTAAATCAGTCAAATCAAATCCTGATGTACAACTCTTAATTACTTTTTCAATAATTGGCTTTGATCTATTAACAACAATCACATATTCATTTTAATCAGTAATTAATTACTTCAGAATAACTTTAAACATTTCTTTTCTCAGACATTGCTTACTGAAAGAAACAGATGTTAAGTAAAAAATATTTGCACAAAGTATGAAAAAGACTGATCATATTTTGTTAATACATAAAATTAACCATGAGAAAACTGGTCTAGAGTTCTTTTTAGCAATTACTGCACATTTGTTTACATCGGAGCATAAATTAACTCAGTAGTGTACATGACATTTATAAAATGACAAATAATTCATGGTATTTTATTTCATATAAACAGGACTAGGGGATAGCTCTGTGTACATGAACACATTGCAAAATTAAACAATACATTATGCAAACAAGAATATGAAAATATAAGATTTTCCAACTAGATACTGACACAAAACATAACTGAAAAACTATGAAAGAGCTTTTACCTCATAATAAAGTTAATATTTTTTTTCAATGGTCAAGTCAAAATCCAAATATAAATGTCATGACACATTAAAGAGGGGGAAAAAATTGAAAGAGAGTTTTAGAAAGAAGGTCAAAATCAATTAAATCTCAATGCTTAGCTTAACACTTTTAAAGATTAAAAAAAAAGAAACAGGAATCTATTTCTTCACACTAAATTAAAAATATATGTGAATCAGTACCCAAAAGATGATACTGTTTTGAACGTAACAAAGTTTCTAATCAGTTATTGAAAAGATATATTACTTTCTGTTAAAATATCTTTTCATGCACATCTAACTATGTCAAAATACTTTATCCTAGAATAATATAGGCCATATATATAGAGAGAGATACAGTTGCTATGTTTTACTCTGTGAGAAAAATCAACTATAATAATATTTGCTTATAT
>KK118055.1:24515-44822 GCA_000611955.2 Stegodyphus mimosarum | reverse complement strand
AAAACCCTGAGCAGCATTAAAAAAAAAAGTTGTTTTAATGCTTTTAATGCTGCTTTAATTTAATGCTAAAAATTTTAGTTTTAACATACATAGAACCAAGAAATGTTGGTATTATAAGGAGGTTTCCATAATAATCAAATGTGTCTACATCAAAAGATTTTCAAATACTAAAGTCTATTAAAACCATCCAGTGGCGGCTCGTAAGAAGCACTGTGGAACTGCAGCACCCCGTTTCCACTTATTATTATTTTTAATATTTAATATAATGAGCCCTTTTTTCTTTAATTCTTTCTTTATACTTCTACAATATATAATCCTTAAACTTAATGTCAGTAGCCATCCTCCAGTCTATGAAAAAGGTACGAAAGTTTTTGTATGGAACTGCGCTTCACAAGGCTGTTCTGCGCAAGCGCACACAGAAAGCAGCGCTCGAGCCAGGGAGATAAAACAGCACTGTCGCTCTTGCAGTGCCGAAATTCAGGAAACGTGATTATTTCTTACTCCGCGCATGTGGTATTTGGATGTTCTGCGCATGCGGCCTTAGGAAGGAGCATACGAGGCTGAGAGGGAGAGAGCACTGTCGCGTTTGCAGTGCCGAATCTGGAGTGTCGTTGGGAGCTGGTTCTTTTTTTTTACTCCGCGCGTGCTGTGTTTAAAAATCATACACCATATTCTTGGTTAGATTATTTTTCAGCTTTAATTCATTTTTTTTTTCGGTTCTTTTATTTTACAGAAAACTTTAACCATGTCCTTGCATCCTCAAGTAATAAATTCTGTGACTGTAAGTGAACTTCAAGAGTTTTCGTTTTCATGCGCTTGCAATGCTTTCAATATAGAAAAATTTCCTCAGTTGTCATTTAGAGATCAAGGAGAAAATTATTGATCTCTTCGTGCAAATTAAAACAAGAAGAATGGATTTCATTTTTAAATGAATAGGTAAAGCTTGAACTGTAACCATTTAAGTTAAAGTAATTAAGAAATGTTTAATTTTTCTTTTGTAAAATTTCATGGAAGTTTCAAAATAAATTTTCTTTTTATACATGTTTGTTTCCCTTTACACAGCTTTAAAACAAAGGTTAAATTTTTTTGGAACAGCAATCCCACTAATTTTAGCTACGAGCCACCACTGAAACCATCAGATAAACTTTTGTATATCGTTGTCCAACAATGTGCAATTCAATTCAATTTTTGCACAAAAAATGGAGTGGGATATACATATATTAAAATATAAGAAATTAAAATAAGAAAAACATCCATGCCACACATAAACAAGTATATACTTACGTATGACCTGACGATGATCAATGTTTAGCACATTTAAAATAAAGAAATTATGCTTTTAATTTCAAGCAAGAAAATACTAAATAATACGTTCATAAGCAATATAGAGTTTCCAAAGTAAACAGATTTTATAGGCACTATTACAATTAGTACAATACAATTTCTATATATGCATCTTAATATATAAAGTACACACATGAATACATGTCATACACGTATGCAGAGTCATATGATTAACTTCACTGGTTCTCAGTTATGAAACAATGAAAAATTCAAATTTGTCAGCTTTTTGTGATTTTATAACTAGCACACACATACACACACAAACACACAGCTCTATATTATTATTTGATGAGATTATAGAACAACAAACATAAAAAATTAAGCTATAGAAATCATTTTCATTATGACTGAAAGCATATTCCACACTGTTCTAGTAATGATTTTGAAACACTCAATTCAAATAGAAAGTGAGTGGGTTGCTTCCAGTATCTGAAGCCTTCTGTTTAACATTTTGCTAAAATCAAACTACCAGCTAGTATTTTTTTTTTGAAGTGTTTATATGCCAATTCAATCACTAAAAAAAATGGCACTTGTACAAGGCTTTAACTAATTTACTAACCAATTATGACTCTATGCTTTTAGTAAAAAGTGAAAACTATTCAAGAGCATTAACATGGGTTCACATTAGAAGATTTAATGACTTCACCTTTCAGTATGTAAAATTTGTGTTTTTTTATGTGACTTTTCAAAGTTCTTTTGGTTGATTTAATGTAAATAAATTAAATAAAACTTTTATTAATATGAAGCTATTCTGTGTTTCAACACAACAACAGTATTATAACAACCTTTTAAAGCATTATTTTCACAACACATTAACAACAGTATTATTCTATTTAAAAGGAAAATTGCATGAGATGCATCAGTTTATTTAACATTCAAAATTTGTACTAAATTTATAAAACATTAAAAAATATATACAAGTAATTTATCAGATTCGTTAAAGTAAAAAAAAAAATATATTATGAATATATAGTTACATAGCAATGGAATGAAAAATAATATAATTACCTCAAGTAATTTCTTAATTTTCTTTGAATTCTTTATTGAGCGAGAAGCAGCAATAACAGCATGAACTTGCTTTAATAAAAATATAGCATTTAATTACTAAAATATTCCATAATAATTCCATATTATATACAGATTTACAGAACATTTTCATAAAAAAAACATATGCATAAATATAACGTACTATAAATACTTCTTGAAAATAACTATGCGCAGTTTAAAATACACAAAAAATCATGCAAAAATGAAAACTTAGTACAAAGTCACTGACTGCAGTTAAACTGGAACTAGTGTAACACTGTCAAAGTGTTCTTATTACAATAAACAAAGTGTCATCAAATTGTCAAAGTGTTCTTATTACAATGAAATACTAAAGTCCAACAATAAAGTCATAGTTAAAGTTATTACAATAAAGTGATAGTACTTCAAGTGCAAGTTTTTAAATCAAAATAAAAGATGGAAGCTACATCATTAACTAGATTGTAGTGCAAAACGAATTGTGAAGAATTTCAAGGTAATCCAAATTAAAAAGCAAAGTAATGTAAGTAATGATTTTTTATTCCAAAAATAAGAAACTCTGGCTTTGTCCTCTGGCTGTAAAAAGGAAATGAACACCTTTTTACTTCTTTTTCTTTCATATACCTAATGTATATGTCAGTCAAAAAGCAGAAGTATGTTACTTCACTCTGAATTTTAAAATCTGCATGTTTGTCCTATATATGCTAGATCCTACCTACAAGGAATTTATAAATGTCCCCATGAATGAAAATCAAGTATTTAGTCTTTAACAAATAGGAACTCGATATTATTGATAGGCTTAGAAAAGAAGCTACAAAAGCATAAGTATGTGGAAAGGAGAAAGTAAAATCTATAGATGAATAGAAGATAAATGGATGGAAATCAAGTAACTTAAGTTTGAAAACTTAAAGCTGAAGGAGATGGAGGTCTTAAAAGTTTATTAAATGAAATATCAACAACAGTAGAAAGATAATTATGTGAAACAGTAGCTGAGTTCTTTTCTTACAGAAGTGTAAAAGGCCACAATTCTTTTGTTTATATTAATGGACTGAGCTCAGGTGAAGGAGTAAGAAGATAGCAAATGCTTTGTGAAAAACTGTTCCTGTGGATTTATTTTCAAATTTATATATAAAATTCAGAAAATCGGGAAAGCAATTTTAAACATTTGTTTTGCTCAAGTGTATTATATGCTTTGAGCTTGTGGAATGTTCCTTGTCTATAGGCATAGTAATTGCCAATGGAAAATACTACTTATAAGAATGTATTGTCTTCAGAACAAAGCTTGATAGTGGAAATATTCACATATAAGTATTGCTCTTCTTAGCTTGGCATTAATCTAGTTTAAGAGCCATGAGCCCCAAATGCTAAGGGCTATGAAGAAATACTTCACATTACATTGTGGCAGCAATTTAATGGCTTATTCCTCTTTTAGAGTAATACACCAGCTCATAAAATAAAGATTATAACTGAATGATTTGAGAAGATAGGCATGATCGAATTCATAACTGTAGGACAGACCAAGCTGTCCCAAAACCAACTCAGATTTGGTTACCACAAAACAGCTGCAACTATTTAAAGAGACTTGGTAAAATGGCTTCCTTGAAAGGTTCAGATTGTGATATTGGCTAATGGCTGACCTACATCGTAGTGATTTAAGCTTCAAATAAATACATTCCCTCTGGTTTCTGGTCATTAATGATAATGTAATGTGCCTTCATATATTTGACTCTAGAGTTATGTGGCTTTGCTAATATGTGGCCTATTCTTTTTCAAATATACTGAGAAATATTTTAATATCGAAATATATTATAATACAGAAAACTAAAACACTAACCTAATTAACTCTAAATAGTCTACAAATATACATGTATAAAAATTGTGTCATAAATGCATAAAATGTATGCAAATACTAGTTTTTTTTATCATTACAATCATAAAATAAAAGCAAAAATATATTATAAAAAATCAATATTTTCAACAACAGCAAGCAAAAAATACTTGCAGACCACCACTGGCAATAAATAAAATATATAAAATTTCAAAGGCATTCAAGAAAATTAATTGTAATATTAAATACGGTTTTACTAAAATAATTCCGCAGCTATTATGTGCCTGAACAAATTGTCAAGTCAATTAACTGAACTAAGTCAGCAGAATATAATATCATACAGTTCTCAGTTAATTTTGCATTCAGAATATTACTTCAAAAATTAAATAATGTAGTGAGATTAGCATAACAAATTAATTAGCACATAAAATATATCTAGTTTTTCTGGCATTGCTTTTAAGCCTGGAGAAAATTCATGCACCTGAAGAAAAAGCTGAACTACTTGAAACATTGCAGATTTTTTTTAAATATTCCATTTATACAAAATTTTCCATATCTGACATAGAGTGCCAATAATACATATAACATCTTCAGCATTTTATTTACTTTTCTACAGAGCACAACTATAGATGTATTTTATCGGCTTTCAACACTTCTTAATCTACACTATATCATTAGTAAGGCATCTAGTCAACAACAATCTACTAACTGTTAAGCTTCAGGACAATGGAAAATTATGTGCAGATTTGGAATTATGCAACTGCAGGGGTTATTGTTGCTCCAAAGCTCTTTTATTTTAAGGGTTAGCTCCACATTCACATACACAGACACATGATAAAAGTACATATAAATACACAATTTTATGATAGATCATTAAAATATACAATGAGAAATATAAAAGTTTACCGGTGTTATCAGCTGTATGTTTTCATTAAAGCTAGCCATATAACTCATTATATTTAATTTCTGAGAAAGCCTCTCAACTTTGGATAACTGGAAAAAAAATATCAAGAATTGGCAAAAATTAACATGACATACTCTTATCTAGTTAAATGGAATACAGTAACATTAAAAATATAAACAATTGCTTGCAATGTTACGACATAACAGCTTCCAAATAAAACTGTCAGTATCAAAAAAGATTAATAAGAAAATAAAGATATTAGTTATTCACTGATTTATTCATAAAAAAGTGAAATGCTTATATTTTAAAATTTTTTATTCAACTTAATGAGGGAAAAATAATTTACTTTAATAAACAGACTGGTGAACTAAGAATAATAAATTAATAATTAGCAACTTGAAAACCATAACTGAACAGTATCAATCCATTTTGGATACAAGGTTAATTGAACATGGCAAAGCTAATGAGGACAAATGGAAGGATAAGGGGAGGGATGCCTAAGGGGAAGGATGCCTTTCAGGAGGACTTTCTAAATGGAACTGACCGATATTCACATAACACATGGGAAAATGATAAAAATCAACCACAAAGCCAGTCCATTTGCATAAAATCAAATCTAAGTCAAACTTCTAGTATTCAGCACTTTTAATCACTCCATTGCCAGTAAGTAGCAGAATGAAGAAAAATTTTAACATCTTCCACCATAATAACTTATATTTTCTAACTTAAACAGTCAATTTTTGTTTGTAAACTCAAAATTATTTGAAAATTACTTCTGCATGTGCATACTTAAAGTGCATGAAGAAAAATTAAAATTAAAAGAAAGAACTACATGAAACTTTAAAATAAATGATAAAATAATAATTTTAAAAATTAAATTATATTTCTAGAAACATGTTTTTTCATTACATTTTGGCACTGCAAAGCACATTTTTAACTCATTCATGAACAATGTCCCATAGGAACGACTCAATGATTTCACTCTTACCAGCTCAGAGTCACAGAAGAGTTCCGATTAATCTCTTCAGCCCAGTGTCATGCATGCATAATTTGAAAACAGAACAATTTGTTTCAATTTTTAAATACCAGCAGATTGCACTAAATGGTTACGGTTTTCACATCAGTTCAGTCATATGGCCTTTGACTTTCATGCATGGGCATCAGTTTCTGTTCTGTGCTTCTGGTTTTGATAGATTTATTGGTGTCAACAAACTGGGAATCGTAGTTCTTTAAGTTAAAGAGATACTGGCATTTTTGCTTATTTCATTAGGAATTTCGTTTTTTGTTGCTGTTGTTGTTTTAGTTCTTTGCTTTTTTTATTATTAGAATGTGGGAAGTGACTCAGTGTTTTCATTTATGTTATTTGCTTTTTTTGTTAGGAGAATGTGGAAAAACGCATCTAGCTGACTACAGCAACTGTAATGGCCGCCGAACTTCCATGATGGAAAAACTCAGACCAGTTGTCCTTTTTTATATTTACTTTAAAACTTAACACATTCTTGGTTAATTAAAAAGTAATACTACAGCATTATTACAGAAGGGGAAAGACATCAGCTTTTACGATGCGTGATGCATCGTACTCTCTGAGCATTTATCAGAAAAAAGCCTCTGTTGTCCTGTGTGTCAATCCTTGTCTTGAATTATTCCACACACAGAATTTTTAAATTGGAATTTAATTACCTACAGATAGTTATTGCTTTCTTTTAAATTTCGTATTTGTAATTTTGTTTTCATGTGTATAGTTACAATTTTAGTATTTCACATATTTCATTTACTTCTATTAATGTGATTTTTATATATTAATACGTATTAAGAATTAGTATATTAAATACATAACTTCAAAAATTGAGGTCATTATATTAAAACTGTGATTTTATATGAATTTTTTTTTGTAAAATTTGGCTTAACTGTTGAAAATGCATAGGACAGAGGTAACGTTCCCTTTCGGGGAGGGGGGGATTAGGTCCTGTGACTATGCTTTGTTCTCCGCAAGCTGATCCTCGAGGGGTTAATTTATCTAATGCTTCTTGCTTAAAAAATGTTCTTATCCACAATAAATACAAACTAATGCCTTCGTACATGGAATTTACTTATGCCACAGTGCTAATTATTCTCCATTCTAGTGACTTACTTTTATTACATCAATGGTATGATTCAGATTTCCAAAATGAAAGCTCAACAATTTGTGATAAAACGTAAATGATTATGATGACAAGGATATATGCATGCGCACCTACACATATACATTTTGCATAACAATTTTTTGTTTTCTTATATCAGTAGGCACAAATATATACCTGTAAAAGAAATTTATCCTCATCTGTTAAGGCATCAATGGGTTTTCGATTTCTTTCATACTCTTTATAAGCCTTCATCTAAATAAACAATAAAAACAAATAGATTAAAATTATGCAAATCAAGTTAACAGTTACCAAATCTTCATGAAAAACATGCACTTGAAGTAAGGTTGAAAAAAATATTCAGGGAATAAATGCATACATACATTTCTCAAAACATGTAAATTCCTTTTTATATTTTTTATTATAAAAAAAGGATTATTTAAAATATGCTGTAACATAAGCATACAGAAAGGCATACTTTTTCATTCTATGAATATTTTCACTATTATGCAAAATTAAATGCATGCAACACTAATGGAAATTTTAATTTGGATTATCAAGCAGATTGTTCAAATCAGGTTGTTTTCCAGCTGGCAATGAATCTCTCATCAAGAAAGTTACTTGATTTCACACATATCATTTTGCCAATTATTTGAATGATGTTCATCATTTTTTTTCATTACAATATATCAATTAAATAACAATTCTTTAATTTCAAATATTAAAATGAACAGGGAATAATCAAAAATTACTTTTTTTACTTAATGTAAAAAATATTTGTACTAAATAAAAATTATAAGGGTAGTTAATACATATATGCGATGATTTGGAAATGTTACAGATTGATGTTGATGAATGATTGATGAAACTTGCAATCATGCCATTTAGATACTTGTAGATGCATAAGAGAAGGAAAATAGAATGACAGAACTTGTTGACATGGTCAAATTAATATTTCCTTTTTATTTATGGTTAATACACAATTTTACAACGAACACAAGATAAATTGGCCACAATAAGGAGGTCTGTTCTAGAACTTCTTAAATCAGCAAATGTTGGTGAGTCTAGCTACATAGTACGAGAAGCAGAAAGCATATGCAATGTGTTCCAAGAAAAAAATCTTAATTCAAAGTCGGTTTTGATGTTATTTGATTGGCTAACAAATAGTGCTCTAAAAATTATTATTGACCAGTTGAATTTCAGTTTGCAAACCCAACCACGTAATGAACATTATGCAAGAAGATATGATGGTTCTTAATTTTGAAATGATGCAGTTTAGAGTGGTATTATTTTTAGAAAAGAAAGGGGAAATACCTGCATTAAAATGAAAAGTTAAGGGACTACTGTTAGAAGTCAGAATTTTGATTTATATATTTTTTATCTTACATATGTATATACCAAGATAAATGTTTTAAAAAAATACGTTCAAGCACAGTTCACATGATAAACCACAGTTCATATGATAAACCTGCTTTTACAATTTTCAATAGACATTTATTACGAACTTCAAAGTACCCTATAAGTAAACTGAACACTGTCAAAAACATTCATCTAGTATAGCCCATGTGGAGTAATGACAGATATAAAAATACTATTACATAATAAATTATTGAAATTTAGAGTCTGGTGTAATCCACTACAGGAATTTCAAAAAATTTTATTAACATTTTCTTTAAACAATGAAAGTTTATCTTTACTGATACAACATTCTACATCCATTGATATCTAAATATAAACAATAAATGTGTTCTTGATATTTAAACCTATTACAATTTTTATTTATTTCACTCAAAATATATTTTTTAGTCTGAGAGTATGAATAAAAATTAACTTTTTATCCTGATACCGGGTATTAATAAACTGCATGTTACGTAAGCAATTTTTTATTACCTCTCAACCTCATTAAAGAGTTTTTACGTTATTAATTAATAGTCTAAATGGTTTCAATTATCCAGATCTGCTTTGAGGCTCTACCCCTCACATAATGAGTTAGAAAAACTGTTTTATTATCCATTTTTGACATTCCTGTGAGTATTTTAAATGCTGAAATAAGTAATAGATAATAGCAATAACCACATAAATTAAATTTTGCATTAATAATTACTTTTTTGAGACTTCTGTTCTTCTTTGTGCAACTTTTTTTATACCCTTTTCATTGCAGATTTTTGTAAAGAAATAGCTTTATTAAAAAAAGTATTTGAATGTTGGAGAATTTGAAAAAAATTTTATGTTCTTTTCCCCTCTTCTCGTGTACATTTCTTTAATAAGATTGCTATGCTGGATTATACATAGTTCATTTCAAAATTAATCATACACAAAAATTAACTTAATTTTTAATATGTTATTAATGAGCTAAAATACAACTGTAGAACTGTATGTGAATGAAATTACCATTTGATAAGTTAGCATTAAAAATTATTAACACCATACGTACAGTTTTATAACGTAAATGCATAGAAAGGTAATGCATGGTAAAAGGGAAAAAAATGCTTGAATTTTAGATAAATTCAAATAGCTAACACAATTAAATTTCACAAAAAATATGCTGTTTATGGTGTTAATCAATTTAGAATTCTGTGCATAATAAAAAAGAACAATAAAAAATGCACAATTTTTTAAACAAATTTATGATTTTAAATAATTTAGCTCTTTACTTATTTCCCAAGTTTCAAATCATGAGGGTGATTTCTACATCAGAAATGAAAATAAAAGAAAAATATTTCAAAGTACATGGTTAATCATAAAAAGATGAAAAGCATATATTACTTGATAAACCTTTTAATATACTACAATGTACTTATCCCAAAAAGTTGCACACAAAACTGAGCTAAAGGTATAATAAATATTAGTCTTCATATTTTAAAGATATGATATCATTTACAGTAAACCGTATCATTTTTCAGAAACAATTATAGTACTTACCTCAGCTTCAGTAGGCACCATTCTTAAAAGAATTTCAACAAATTCTTGAGACAGAGTGGTCAAATCAAGTGCATTTATAGCTTTCACAACAATATCACAAGGAAGTTCAACTTTTCGCCGGGATATTGCCATGTTTCGCAGTCTGTTGTGTTCTAATAGCGTAACCTTTTCTGGAACCTACATTTAAACAATTATTTTATTATTTAACATTTTTTTAATTTACAAGAAAACAAATATTTCCCATAAAAAATAAAGAAGAACAAATATAATCTGCTTCTTACTTTTACTCACCTTAAATCTTTTACTACCATTAATGTCATCTGTTCGATCAGAAAATGGCCCTTGAATACCCAGTTTGAAATGTTCCTCAAATTCTGCGAAATCAATTATCTGAGAAGAGAACATATAATGAATTTAATGAAAATGCTATGACAGGAAATTTAAAATTTATGGTCAAAATATAATCAAAAACAACAAATAATCAAAGATTAAACAAACTATTAAAAAGATTTACAAATTTTACACAGGTTTTGAAAAATTTAATAAATTAAAAATGGCATGACTCTTTCATCTGCACAGCAACACAGATATCAAATTTAATTACATTTTAAGTTCCAACTAGGCTTCAAGTACTTCTGTTGCTGCCAGTTACAAGTGTTACATTTAGTTTGTAAATTTAAACAAATTTTAAATTTAGCTTTATAAGAGTTTGCTTTAATTTGATTTCTATTATCATAAAAGCATATTTATATAACCAGTCCAGTGAGACCTTTATAAGTCAAAAATTTCAGAAAGCTAAAATAGAGCATGATCTTTGAAATTGTTAGTTAGCAGAAGTTTCTGCAGTTCCTTTATGAAATTAACTCTTTGAAATCTAAAACCTTCGCTCACCTGCATGCTTAAAATACCGACCTCCCAAAATGGTTTTTGAGAGTCACAGCAATTTCTTTCCCTCCCCATCCATTAACACAGTGTTCCCCAACCTTTTCATCACAGCGGACCGGTTAAACATTTAATAATTTTACCGCGACCCGCTTGGGGGGGGGAACGTTGATTGTTTATATTTTAGATTATTTTGATTTATTAATTTTAATTGTTTTTGTACATGCCTTCAAAATAAAATACAGTTACACCAAAAAATACAGTGATTTAACATTTTAACTTACTAGAACATTAAATCAATGAGAACCCTGAGGTTGTTTCTTTGCAATGAGACGGTTCCATCTGGGGGTAATCGGAGATAATAACACCCGAAGTGTGTTGCTTATGTCTAGTTTTAATTTAAAGTGTTGCTTATGCCCAGTTTAGTGAAACACAGATGTTTTTAATTTGGGATATAAACCTAGGAATTTAAATTCAGTTTGAATGAAATGGGTGGCCTGGTACCATCTGATCCGGGACCACTGCATTAACACACAAAGAAGAATGAAGATTTGAAATGACAGCCTTTCTACTTCTAACAAATAAAGATATAGGACAAGCTGTCTGCAATAAACTGATACAATGCACCTACATCCAATTGAAGAAACTGCACTTGTTACTACATACCCCAGGGGAGGGAAAGGCCATCTGGGCCATTATGGTCTTCAAAGAGTTAATAAAGAAAAATAAGAACAATAACTACAGTAGAAGGTGTTTCCAAAACACTGTGTCTTCAGTATTTTTTTGAAAAATTGGTCTTAAAAGCTCAGGTTCGTATTGTAAAAAATCTGTCAAGATATTGTTACATGCACATGGGTCTGTAATGAATTGAACGTACACAGAACCAATGATGGTTTGACAAAATTTATTTTCTCAAAAGAAACACTATACAGTTCTGGAACTTTTTACAAAAGTACTTCTCAGTAAGACAGAGCAGAATCAGTAATTATCACTTCAAACTGCTAAGAACATTAAACACATGACAGTATAAAAAACCTCAAATGTATAAGCTCGCACAATGATTTCTCCATATTCTAACTTGAACTCTGAACTAAACAGAGAAATGATGTTCTTTCTGGTCTTATACAGTTTTACCCTGTCTGACAAGAAATTTCCAGTACCTTCAAACTTCTCAAAAAATGCATTTATTTTTTTAACCAGTATAATTTTCACAGCTGAGCAAAATGCCTACTGAAATTTTGGTTATTGATAATTCATGTAATTCTGATTATGTATGGATAGGGTTTTCCATATTTGACTAATACTACTTTTAAAAATCTGTCACATTTTTTTTCCATGGGCCTCAAACAAGAATTTAAAATTTATATTTTTTCTAAAGTACGTAAAATAACTAAAATGTCCTTGTCTTAATTTTGTATTTTTAAATTCATTTTTTATATTAGAAGTAAGTTTCCTATAAATTGTCCCCACCCTAAAAAGTAAATTATACAATATTTTTTTAATTACCCCATATATATATATAAAGAAAAGAAAAGCACCGATAATTTTTCCCTTACAGGCAATAATACTACAGCTAAAAGATAAATCTTTGTCTTGTCTAACACCAGTTTCTGTCTTAAATATGCTGATCAAAACCTATAAGTTAGCAACTATTTTTTGCATATAATTTTTGCTCTTATTTTGTTTATTTTTATTAGGGGGAATGTTAAAATAACAAATATGCAGTACTGAAGGAGTAAATTAAATCAATTATATCTTTTATCTGTGCAGTAATACAATATTTAAATAAATTATATATTAATACATAAAAGATTTTACGTTTATGGTACATATTATTGCCAACAGTTCAGAACATGTGCTGCTCTAACAATATAGAAAATGAATTGTTCTATATTGTTACCCCATACATTCAAAACAAGAATTACACTATTTCAAACTATTTTAAATAAATGAAATCAACGAATATAAAAATGTCATCCTTGCAAATTATATACAGACAAATTTATCCTGTACAAAAGAAACAGATACATATAGTAACATAATAAATTATTTGCATTTAATATAAAGAGAACAATGTCAAGAAAATAGATATCAATGTTAAAAAGAAAATACTAATTTAATTACAGTCTTTTAAGTCAATTTCATTTTGCATAAATCCCTTTTTAAAAATTTACTTAATGAAACAAAATTCACAAGTTTACATGCACATTTGTTGTTCTAGGATAAAGGGGGGGTTAAGTTAAAAGTCTGCAGTTGCAGTTGCCATTGCCAGTTATTTAAAATTAAATCTTACAAGAACCATCAATAGGCAATAGAACAAATCATTGTATAGAATAGTTTACTTACACTATACAATTTATCATCATCCAATTCACTAAATATTGTCCCTTTAACTTGGTTAGGCTTTAGTGCTATCCAGTTAAGGGTAGGAAGTTTATATTTTGTTTGGAATTTCTTTTTAATTGTCATGGCTAAAAAAAAAAGAATTTCTATTACAGACATACATGAAATAAAAAACTGCAACAATAAAAATAAAATGCTTACCATTATACCTCTTTTTAAAAATTGCTATATTTATGTATATTACAAATAATTTTTGAAGCATTCTCATGAATGAAAGAAGCATTTTTTAAAAAAAGAGTTCAAACAATAAATCATTATTTTATGAGAATACAAAATGAATGAAATCTTTACCATCTTGAGGAGCCTGCATCATACCAGGCATTGGTGGAGGTCCAGGAGGAGCTTTGGTTAGGAGTGGAGGTGGAGGTGGTGGAGGAACAGATACTGGTGGTGGAGGAGGAGGTGGAGGAGGTGGTGGTGGAGCACATGGCAACACTGATGCAGAATGGCCATCCATAGCACTTGAAGACATAGTACTCCCTACAATATTCAACAACAAGAATTTAAGCAATGTGATAAAACTGATATTAAAAAAATGTATCTTATTTCTTGTTTCAATTGTATTTACCTCTAGGAAGAGTATTTTGCAGTACTTCTAGTTCTTGAATCTTGGACTCCAAAAGGCTTTGTCTCTGACGAGACTCCTCCTCTTTTTGAGAAACAGCCCTCCTTAAAGTATTCAATTCCTCATCAGCCTGTTTATGTAATTCCTATAACAAAAAGATGGAATTTTCATTATTTTCTTATATTTAACAATGCAAACATACTTTTCAGACTTATTATAAAGATGACATTTAATACACTTTACTACCGAAATTTATCAGGTGAGCTGGAGAACCTAACTTTGAACTTTAGCTTTAAATTCAAAGTTGATGGAAATTGTTTAAATGTAAATTACTGTTATACTATAATTAGACAAAAGATACTTTGAAAATAAACAGAAAAATGCAAATGGCATCCATTTGGAAAGCAATATATTTCACAGAGATATTTGCTTGATGAAAAACACTTACTACTAAAAATAGTTTAATTAAAATTACACTCACAGTATAATAACTAACTTAATTCCCAATGTAATAAATAAAATGACAAAAACATTATCACTAAAAATTATATACAGCTTTCTTTTTTTGTTTGTACTATGACTGCAATTCAAACTCTAGTTGATTTCGATTATGTTTTTTGGGAGAAAGGGTTTAAATCCATACAGCTTTAGAAATTCCCATGGAAAATGAAAATGCTTAAAATCATAATGAGAAGTTGATTGCAGTTTTTAAAAAAACTAACTCAGAATCATATTTTAGTGACACCCTAATTTCATTACAATAAGATAATATTTGATATCACACTTTACTATAGCACTTTGATATTTAGCTTTAATTTTTTTAGCAGTGAGGAGCTGTGATGTAATAAAGACTAACTGCTGCCATTGATTATTTATTAAAGATTAAATTTAGCAACAATTTTAATTACAGTAGGTAGAAAGAACATTACACAACAAGAAATGCACTTTTTACAACTTTCTGAAATCTAGCACCAGAAAAAAAAAAAAAAGAGAGAGAGAGAGAGAAGATTTAGTGACATTTTTAAAAGTAAAGGTGGACAATTGTAACATTAACTTGCCAAAATAAATAGGAATTAATGTTTACAGTAAATACTGGTGTATGATTACTATTTTTTTATATACTTTATGAACTATATTTTGTAAAATATTATGAACTTGAATAAAGAGAATGCCACATCATTTTCTAGATGCTAGATTAAAAGTAATATTGAATGTCCGGCAATAGGTAATATACTTAACACACATGTAAATAAAATGATTTTTGCTTGGGAAAATGCAATGTTTCAAATGTGAAAACACATGAACTATTGCAAAAAAAAAAAAAAAATATTTAACTACATAATTACTTTTTTTATATAGCATAAAAGTAATGCAATAGCAAACATGATACAACATTATTCTCAATTTTTTGCTGAAAATGAGAGCTCAGTGCGCATAAAACATTTCATAGATAGTAATCTTTTTTATTTAGATAAAAACTGGATTATACACTTTAAAAAAAAATTATCAACAACTCATATATTTGAAATTTAACATAATAATAAGAACAGTTGGCATAAAAGGAACGGACATGGAATACCTTAAAAAATATGAGAAGTAAGGTTTAATGATGGTAATATTAATAATAATAATAATAAAACAATAGATTTTGACTACAAACTGTAGCTATAAAACTTGATTTTATTTCAACTGAGATGCAATTTATGCTAAAGCAAATACATAAAATAAAGATGTTATGTTATTTGAATATCACAAAGCCACAAGGCCTATATGCGTAAGAGAAGGGATGCCTTCGTGGAGAACTTTCTAACGGAAACTGGCTCGTATTAACATTACACATGGGTAAAACCATTAAAACCAGCCATGTGACCAGCCTGTTTATCTGGGGATCGAACCCAAGGCAGGTCGATCTACCAGTATTTAGTGGTCTTAAACACTCGAACACTGTCGGAGCCATAAAATAAAGAAATAAAATGTCAAGGAAAAACTGAAAATTAATTGCATCTTTAAAAAATAAAATTTGAAGCCAAAGAAATAATTTGAGAAACAGATTTCAAAAACTAAACATAAGCAAAACAACAATTTATTTCATTTCAGGCACCCCCATTATGTACAAGTAAATTTAATTTTTCAAAATTTTTAATAAACAGTATGAATTTGTTCCAAATACTGCATATCAAACGAGTTACATTACAATAATACTGAAATGAAATACATCTGACATAAATGTTATGATATATTACAGCATTACGAAACTATTTCATAAAAATAAAAGTTTCATTACAGGAAATAGTTTTTAAATAAATTAAACAAATCTACGCAATGCATAAAAAAGCATAAGCACATAAAATAACATACCAAAAGTTCATTCCTTTCCTTGGTGACATTTTCAAGATGAGTTTCAAGTTCAACTAAAAGCAAATAAATCAGAATTAGAAAAATTGCAATTTTAGCTACCTTTGTACCTTCCTAATGCTAAATCTCAAAAACCTGAAGATTCCAGATCTGGCACCAAAATGGTTGTATTTTATACAATAACTATCTTTGGTACTTATTTATTATTATGGCTTCTGTCTTTTAAACACCAAATTAGCAGCAGGTTATTGTAAAGTTCAAGTTTACTCCTCATATACACTTTTTGGCTGCCATGTTTCCACAATTGCTTTTAATATCGTATAAGGAGCATTTTCTTGTCCCAAGGGCATTTACCCAGTGAACTCTGTAAGGCAAGATTCATGATGTTAGCGAATTGTGCTTTGTTGATTTTTATTCCACCACCTCACAAACCCATAGTTTTAACATTTTATGTTGTTGGATCAATAAAATGAAATTTATAGTTCATAGTAAAATGTCTCCAATCTGCTTTTCCAGTTCTTCTGTTTTATATGAGTCTCAACAAATGGCTGATCTCTTCTTTTGTACATAGTCAACAATTTTTGCTATTACAGCTCTCACTTTAGTGTGACTGTCTCTCCATTTAAAACCTTAGTCTGAAAGAATTCACCTATGGTAGAACTCTGCCAGCCTTGTTTTTTTTCTCATACGAACAAGCTTTCATTCACACCTAATATTTTGTGGAGTCATCTATTCACTTATTTGGCTGTCAGAGAATACACCTCTTGCATAAAACTACTGAAGTTATTAGTTGCATTTTCATAAAGGCTGAGCTGCCTCTCCAACCACTTAATTGACATCAGTTCCTTTGGCGAACAATAAATAAATTGCTGCAATATTGAAATGAATATTCTGAAACCAATGAATCAGTTGTCAAAATGTTTGCTTTCCTTCCATTCACAACTTTACACATTGCACCATTACACATTTTTCATTAGTAAGCAGTTTTACATATTCAAATGCAATATAAAATGTGTTTTTCTTGGAATAAAGATATAATACCTTTCTCACTTCTCAGTTAATCAAACACTTTTAATATTTTTTTGAAAAAAGAAAATGTTAACACATGGATTACTGAGAGTTTTTCTTGTGACAAACAAATTAGGAGTGATCATAAATTGTTATCATTTATATAAAAAAGAAAATACAATAATATGTAGTTTACTTAGAGTTCTTTTTATAAAGAGCAAACTATAAATTATTGTCATTAGAACTGCCAGCCATCCAAAGATAGTTTCCATTGCTGAGTTATGAGTAATCTTGGTGCAATTTATAAAATGGCAGAGCCATCAATAATAAGGAAGTACGTTTCAATATAATATTTATTCCAACTGTCATAAAAGAATACAGTACAATAAGATGCTTGTGATAAACAAAGTTTTAGTTAAAAATTACTAAAACTCTAGCATTATTAAAGCTTAAGATGTTACTTCAGTTATGTCTTGGTTTTAGTGATTAATTTTATTGCCCTTTACATAAATGAATGCCATATTATGAACAGAATAGATCCATACAAAATGTAGCTTTAAATTGTGCATGCCGAGTTAAATAAAGATATCTTTTCTATAAAAGTTTATTAAAAAGACTTATGATAATTTGAAAAGATAACTTGATTAGCAACCACAAATAAAATTATATATCATAAACATCCAGATACTAATCAATTTTATCCTTTAATAACATTAATGCCACAAAAATACCAATCTGTAATAAAAGGTTAAAGCTGAGATAATTACAGACTGCATGTGGTGCCTTTACAATGAGCAAAATGTATATAAAGATTTATTATTAAATTCTATTTACATAAATTTAATTAATGTAAATGCTGTACTCATATCAGAATTTTACAGCCATCCCTTCTTGCTATCATTATAATGAGCTAAAATGGTCAAAGCATATACATAATATACTTAATTTAACATAACATAACATAACTTAATTCAGTTAATAAATACACTAAATTAAGTTTGAGAGTAAAATGTGATTTCTCACCATTTTTCTAAAACTTTCAACTATGTTTATTGCAACACCATAGATCATAAATGTATTTAAAGGGTATCTGATATGGTTGACACCAAAAAATAGAGACAGAGTAGAGTAGTCATGACATTTCATGAGACAGTTCATATGCTTGATATATACTACAAACTTTTTTTAATGCAGCTTCACTTACTATTATTACTTACTATTATTAACTATTCTAATATGGCTATGACTGTAATTCTGTATGCCTTAAATTATTTATGATAACTTATTTATTAGTGCATACACTAGATTACCAAGAAGCAATCATAGTGATCACATTTTGCTATTAAAAACAATATACTGCCACTTTTGTTACGAATACATGAAATTTGTATGTAAAAATTATTTTTTCCATATAATCTTTTTATCTCTAATCTAATTTCTAATGCTAGTGATGTCTGTATTATGTACAACACTTTTATCATGTGTAACAACACTGATGTAAATAATGACAAATAACATATATTTGTCTTATAAGCTGTCAAAGCAAACATATTGTGCAAATAAATAAACCAAATACTACATTTTCTCTTCCTTGTGATTTTCTTTTTTTTAATTTTTCCCCTAATTTATCTTAATAACTAAGAATAGAGCACATAACCCAGAACTCTTAAATGAAATTAAGAAATATACATTAATACCTATATCACGATAATAATGAGGCTTCTAAAAACAGCAAGCTATTAATTGTTAAATATTTGATAAAAATGCAATATACATAAATCTTACCTAATCGTGCCATAAGCTCATTTTCCATTTCCTGTATCTGTTCATTTGCCTACACAAAAAGACATAAGGCCATAAGCAAAATCATTCAAAATAAACAACATTTTATCATTTGGTTATATTTTTTAAATATGTAATCTTTAGCATTATATTGAAGTTTACTTCATATTTAATTATATAACACTTCAAAAAATTAACCATAAAAACATACATGGTTCACCTACAGTTATCAATACAAATGCAATAAATGACAAATTACTCGAGACAGCTGTTCTTCCAATTCTGCAACTTGTTCCAAAGCAGCACTTTTGGTTTCTGAATCTTCCATAAGTGCCCCAACATCAAACACATTATCCAGATATGCAGATATTTGCACCTGTAATTCTTCACTTTCGGTTTGACGCAGTCTTTCTAAATAGTCATCCAAACCAATTTGTGTGAATTCATATTGCAGATGAACACGAAAATTCATATCTTCAACTGAGTGAACAACAATGTTAACAAATTGCATGCATGCAACCTGAAAGAAATATGAATAATATATTGCAATAAAATTATGATCATAAAATGAATAAAAAGTGCAAAAACAAGAAAATAACTAACATAATATAAATAAATTTTTTCTACAAAATCTTTTCAAAAATTGCTCACAGACAATTCTATTTGTCAATACCTATCTGAACATACAATATAGAAATTCAGATATTTATGCATAAAATATTTATAACTTTTCATGTTTACTGACATCTTTATTTTCCTTTTCGATGCAAAACAATTTTAAATAAAGCATGGATTTACAAATTAAATTTTAAAAATAAACTTACCATAAAGTCAATGTTAAAAACTTCATAATTTATAAAATATTCCATGAGGGTTTCAAATCTCCGCCTCTCTCCACAAACTTCTTTAAAATTGTCAAATGCAGCAAGAATAATTTGATGTCCACCTTTCACAAGACAGATGGCAGCTAACAGCTCTAATACTAAGGCTTTAGTTCTAAGAAGGTGATAATAAGTATAAAATTAATAAATAGTTAAAATGCCATTTCAAATTTTAAAAAAAAATTACCATGCATGTGTTCTACTTTGAAAGATGTTTTTAAAACTAAATAAATAACAACTTAAATTCTAAATATTTCACTTAATACATAAAGAATTCAATCACCATTGTA
>KK118055.1:4403-24491 GCA_000611955.2 Stegodyphus mimosarum | reverse complement strand
TTTTTTTTTTTTTTTTTTTTGTTAATAACAGAATACTTTTACTCTCACCAGTAGTCATAAAAGTGATTATGAACCATTTCTGACAACTTCTTCGATACTATACGAGACATGTTACTAACTTTAAAATATCAGACTACAGAAAAGTATTGGAAGAGAATCATATTTTCCCCAATTTTTTTAAGCATTTTAAACTCCAATTTCGTTTTTATGCAAATATTGTCAAAACAAAAATATACATACATCTCTTACATTTATTAATTTAAATAAATAATACAATAAATATTTTATTTAGATATAGGTCTATGTCTAAGTTTTTTTAATTGCAGATGATTTTGCAGTTTGATTTATTAAAAGTTGCAAAATATATTTATATTACTTGCTTGCACTTTTGTTAATTATTAAAAAACATTAGTATTTATTATTTTTTTCCTTTAAAATTTGGAAAACATAAGAAAACTTCCTTTCAAGATGAATTCGAGCTATATTCAATAATTTTGAACCTATTACAAATTCTTTTTCTCAATTTTTTATTAACTTAACAATTTTTGAAGTAATACAAATTATAAATCAAAATATCTGCAAAATTGTCTAACAAGCAAAAAAGCAAATTAAATATTTTGGCAGGTTGCAAAGATTGCAGTACACATCAAATACTCCAAAATTTCATCTTCAGGAAGAGAAACTAGTAAGTTTCAAGATAGAAAAAGACCACCTAGAAAGCTCTTTCTTAAATTAATTCAATTTAATGATAGAATGTAGCAACTCCTAGAAAACCTCAATGATAGAATAAAACAACTTGATAATCAAATTTAATAAATAACTACATGATAAATAACAGTATCCTAGCATTGATGCAACAACATTAATGCAGATTTGAACCTTTTGGTGTAAAAAAGATATAATATATTAAATGAAGATGAAACCCACATTGCAATACACAGATCCTACTATGCAAAATAAAAGTAGTCACATTCTCAGTTGGGATTACCATTAGAGGAAGGGTTGTTTACATAAAATTAATGGAAAAATGGAATAGAAACATATCATGAAATCCTTATTCTTCATGCTGTACCAATGAGCTTCACCTTATTTACTGAAGATTTCATTATTCATAAGTCAGTGCCCATTAGGTCTAAACTTGTAAAGACATTAGGATTTTTGAACGAAGCAGGAGTGACGAAAAATGAGAAATGCCTTCGCCTGGACTCAAACCACGGACCTCACAATATGGGGCCCCAAATACTGATTTTTTTTCTACCATTCTGTTTTAATAGTTCAATAAAATCAATGCTATTACTGCTTAATTTAAATTAAACATATTCTTATTTCTGACAATACATGGTACATTATATAATAGCAAGAAAAAGGGGGAAAATACTATTGCATTTATTTCCACTGAAACAGTTATCATAGATTATTTAAATAGTGAAGAATTTGTATGTATATATGCCCCCTCTACTGCTGAAAAATTATAACAAATCCTCCAACTGTATACCTGCACATCAAAGCTTGAAGTTTTAATTTTTTGTTATTTCACATTTTGCATGAATTTAATGAATTTTGATTAACAAATTCAGTAATTTAACAGTAATGTGTTATCACTGCTTATTTTTATCTTCAGAAAGTGTTGCCATTTATAAAAGCATTATATTATATTATCTTTCAAATTAAATCAACATACTTGGCTATATAAATGCAATAAGTCGGCCACTGCTAGAAATAACATAGATTTTCATTTCTATGATTATTAGTTACTAGCACAATCTGTGAAATTACATTAGATGGACACTAAATTCATTATACATTTTTTTCTTCTTTATATTAATTATTTTCAGTGGCTGGCCATGCAAGTCACTAGTAATAAATATAAAGCATTTACTATACATATGAGTAGGGCACACTACACATGCATCAAATTAGTATGAGTCAAATTTAAAATTATAAATACTAAATTTAGATCACTCTTTCTAATGTTTCAGATTTTATTTTATTGCTTTTATCCTTTTAACTTTAGTTGCCTGATCATATAAATGCTTCTGCATGCACACCTAGTTTCTTACTTATATATGCAATTCTGATTTTATAAGCGCTTATATCAAATGTTGATTAACTCTCTGAGGCTAAAATGCCTGAGATAGCATTTCATTCAAATGACCACAACCATCTGAAATGGCCGAGATTGTGATGTTGCTTTCTTCCCTCGTCCTAAGGTATGCAGTACGAAGTGCAGTTTCTCCAAATGCATTGTATCATGGACAGGATGGGGATAGCCTTTTTGGTATTTTAAGCATAGAGATCAGCAAAGGCTTCAGTTTTCTAACAGTTAATAATGCTTCCCATCCAAGTATACTGGAAACAAAATGAATGGAGCATCATGTTTCAAAATAGGTATAACACTTGTCAAAGCATTGCAAGTTATACATTTTTGGACACAAACTGTCCTTTATCAAGACAAAAAAGAACACTGTAAGGGACAAGCATTTACAAAGAAAGCAAAGAGAAAAACCCAAAATATACTGCTGTGTAAAACTATAAAAATAAGAAGACCTGAAAGAAAACATCAGCCATAAAAGCTCAAAGCAAATATAAGAAATCCACTGAACTTAATCCCTACAACAAACATGGAAAAATTAAGATCAAATGTAAAAAACTGAAGAAAAATTCCAGAAAAATTGAAATAACAGAACAGTGAGCTCCAATACTACCTAAAATTAAAAATTTTTCATTAAAAACAGAATTTTTCAGAACACTGAAATCATCACAGCTATTGTTTTAACGCTGATGCTTATAAAAAGCATTAATAAAATTCTCTGACAGAATACTTTCACAGAGGCTGTTAAGAGAAACTTTAAAAACGAAATTGATGAAAAGATAAGAAATTTTATAAAGTTATGGAGACTTGACCAGTTTATGCTGTTCAAATGGCTAAAAAATGTTTTAATGCCAATTAAATAATAAATAAAAGCATAAAGGTTTTTTGAAAGAACAAATAAAATTTAAAAAATATAAGATATAAAATTCTTACTTACCGGAGACTTTTGTGGTTCAAACTAAGAGCAATGCAGTTGATAGCTTGTGTATGTTCTATGACCATGTTAAAGCCATACTGAAATAATAATACATTAAAAAACTTTTAACTGAAAAAAAAAATATCAAAACATAATTCAAACACAACAAGGAAAATAGTACCTTAAAATTAATGTCAAGGATAACAACTACTGAAAAGAAAGATTAAACAGTACTTTTCTGTTATGCACCTGCCACGCATTATGGTGGTTTTTGAATAATAAACCATTTCTAGTTAAAAATACTTTAGATACCCACACATATAATGATACTACAATGACAGTACATATACAGTGATTGTAATACCTTGATTGCATTAACAGCTTGTTTAAGCCATTCATTCATGATTCTCTAGTACATGATACTTATAACCATCAGTCTTTGTGACGAGAAGCCAATATGGCATATGATGCTGATAATGATGTCTCTTTCTCTATTAAAAGTTGATTGCATGATTGAAACCTTAAATTTGAATAAGTCACCAGGGTCTGGATAACTAATAAAAAAATAAAACTAATAAAATAATTAAAAATTTTCATATTGGTTGCCCTTCTACTTTGTATAAGCTTGTTCAATGTGTGTCTCAAGCTTGGTATTTTCCCATGAAGTTGGAAAACTGCAAGGGTTATTCCTATAATTACTGAGATTGATAATATTCATTGTATTTGTTTACTTTCATATATGGGTAAATGTCTAGGGATGCTATGCATATAGACCTAATTATCATCTTGGTTATTTTGGCTTTTTGAGTGATTATCAGTTTGATTTACTCTGCAAAGGTTTGCTGAAGATGCTTTGCTTTGATTTATGCAATATTGTTGCCAAAGGAAAGCATGCGAACTATGTAAGGTTTCTCATTTTCTCGGATATAAGAGATGCATTCTAATGCATGATGGCCCGGCTTTCTTCATTCACTTACGTGTCTTAAAGTTTCTAAGAATATATATATATATATATATTTTTTAATAAAGAGTTTCTTGTAATTTTGCTCTGCTGAACTTACTTTGGGTAATATCACAGAAAAATTTGATTTAGAGAAAGAATGTCCTCCGTGTTCCGTTTCTGGTCCTTTCATTTGGAATCTTATTATGAATGATTTGTTCAGAATTTGAGAAAATACCAGAACAGTTAAACAGATGGCTTCTGCAGATAATTTATTAGTTAATTTACAGTGTTTAGTAAGCCTATTGAAGAATTGCAATCAAATATTTAGGAATTAGTGTGGACAATAAACTACAGTGCAAACAACATATTTTTTATATTTCCAGTAAAAGAGAAAATATTCTTCTTGGTCCATCGTTGATTTCAAAGAAGACCTATAGGGTTAGAACTGATGTTTTCAAATTGATTTATAACCAAAGCACTGTACCATTTCTTTCCTAAGCTTCAAGTGCTTGTAGAAATCCTTCAAAAAAGAAAATAAATTGTAAACTTCTTATATCAAAAGAGATTTCTCTTACGTATTATTCGGGATTACAGGACTGTTAGTTCTGAAGCAGCATTTGCCATTTCCGGTCTTCCACCTATTGATTTAATAATCTTAAATGATCCTGATGTTAGAGGTAGACTTTTAAGTGATAGCCCTTGCAATGCCTTGAATGGGAGATACTTCCTACTTCACATTTGCCTCATCTTTCAGATAGAAAACCTCTGATAATTGTTACCTATAATAATGTTTTTTCATGAACATAGAACTATTTGTTTCATTGATGGCAATAAGTTAAATGGAAAGGCGAATGTTGCATTTGTTATCTAAGAATACGGCAAACAGAATGCAACTGCCCAATGTAGAATACCACAGATGAATATATGCTGTGTTTTCCAGCCTGAACTTCTAAGTGGATACAAAACTCTTGCCATAAGAATGAGACATTTAAATTTAAGTATCTTAAATGCAACGATTCACTTTCTTCTACATAATCACTAGAAACAGAAAAACTGGCAGTGGAAATTCACTCCATATTATGTGCATTTGAACAAATTGCAGAATTCATTTTACTTACATTCTAGGTCACAGTGGTATTTTCAGTAATGAAGGGCTCAACAATTGGCTAAGCAAGTGACATATTGTGATACTGAATTAATGCTACCTGTTCCCAAGTTTTATTAGAAGCATGTTGCTTGAGATAAAACTGTGGTTCACTGAAATGCTGAATACCTGGCTTCACCGAAGTAACAGTGAACAAAGAGGTTTTTTTCCAATGGTTTTTTAACATTTTAAATGTAAGCAAACCCCATTATAAAATAACTCAACTTAACTGATCATAGAAATGACTTAATTTGCCTTAATATTGTAACCAGCGGATTTTGTGCTTGTGGCAACGTGGTAGAAGATGTAGAGCATATCTTATTGCACTGCAGGTAATATGCGAGTGTCAGAACTACTTTAAAGGTGATTTTAAGGCACCTCTCTGTTTTCTCTGACCTTATCAGGAGTTCTGAAAGCTTTTGCTTTCTTGTACAACTTTATTTGTTGTTTAAACTTCCAGTGTCATTGTGCTATAATCTTATTTTATCTATGTAGACTTATATTATGTATTAATGCATTGTATTATTGTTGTATCATATCTCCTTTATATCAATATTATTTTTACATGCTACTTTATTATTATTGTTGTATTACTATTATCATGATTTATTTTCCTTTTATTCATAGTACTATTACAGTTTTATTATTTATGGTGCAGTTTAGCATTTTTATTACACTAGTATTTGTATTACTACATATCTTCCTAATTCTCTCCAGATTTAGATTTTACGTATTATTGTTGTATTACTTCTCTAAGCCTTGTGGCAAACTTTGTGAAACATGGAGAGTTTTGCATTTGTTTTCTTAAATAAAAAATAAAATAAAAATATATTCATTAAAATAAAATTGCAGGTTATCTTCTTTTTTAATAAAGTCAGTAATTTTGGTAATTCTGGTGAACGTTTTAGATGATTAAGATATTTAAATAGATTTTATAAGATGAAATTTAAGTTTTTGCCTGAAATTATATCAGGTATTAGATGTTAACAGATATTAAGTGAATCATGTTTCTAAAGCACTAAATGATATATTATGTGAAAAATACATTCCCATCATATTAAAATGAAAGTTAAACATAAAATACACGGAAATGAGATTTTGTTTCTTTTGCTACTCACACAATATAATATATGTAAACATTTTGTAACAATTTTGTTTAAAATACTAATTTTTTAAGTAAAGTTAACAATTTCATCTTTCATTTGTGAGAAATGTTAAATTATTTATGAGTTGAACAACTGAATTTCTTGGACTTGACAAATGGTTTCTCATTCTATTTCAAAATTTCTTATAAGAATCCAAATTTTTGAGAAAATTTTATTATTTGTAAAAGTATTTTTTAAAGAAAAAGTTCAGTAATTTTACAAAAATGTACAAACTGAGTAACAAATACATGTATTTTACATGTTTTAAAACTGTGTGTGTATGTTAACATCCAATTTAACAACCATAATTCTTGCTAAATCAAAAAAAAAAAAAAAAAAAAACTCTTATAATTCCAACTGACTAAAGTAATTTCTTACCTTGTTGTTCATTATGGCTCTTAAACACATAATACAAACATGGATGTCATCTTTAGCTTCACCCATATTTAATTTGGCTATGTGTTTAGTTGCTCGACGAACTTTCAAACTTTCAACATGCAATAATGGTCTATTCTTTGAGTTTAGTGTATTTCCATTTGGGACAACACCACCTTCTTCATGATTTGCTTGATTTACTATTTGTTCATGTCTATATTCAAAGAACGCACATATTAATATATTATATAAATTACATGCACAGATTGACATATATACTCATCAGACTATTTATGGCATTATATTTTACACATATTTCTTATTTATTCATTTATTAGATACACAGTGAAATTATGTAACACTAAAAAAGCAAAAATTCTGACACCACTTTAAGACTAACTCTTTACCTTTCTTTCATAGGATTACAAAACTTATTACTTAAATTTGTACTTTATATATAGTAAGAAGGAACAGTTATGGAATCTAACAGTTTCTTTCAACGTATTATATATATAAATGCATGTAAAGGCATGCAAGTAGCAACATAGTAGTATACAAAAGGGAAATTCTTTCTGGGGAATTGTATTCAACATTCATGATTAAAATTACCACTTCCAAGACATTTCACAATTAAATCTAAACAATAAATATGAGATATTACATCAAAATCAATCAGCTAATTTTTTTATATAAAATTCAATGGCTACAGAACTTAAAAATGGTTATTTACCCTGGAGAAGTAGTATATAATATATGGTATGACATATTTTAAATTACCTTTATTTGCAGCATAGTACATATAAAGACAGTATTTTGCTATTATTTTATTTAATATGTACACAATTTATCAATTACACTCAACTCTATTTATGCACGTTGCACAAATAACGGGCTTTATGTAGCACCTGCTACTATCTGCTGTAAATGTTGGTATGTATTACTATCGCATATAGAGGGCAAGACATAATATAAATTTAATTTAAACTTTACTGTATTTTTAACATAAATGAAATATTATTATTATTATTATTATTATTATTTTTAATTTTTCAGTCTGAATAAAAAAAATTTCCTTTCTTTGTTATAGCAGCATTTTAAATGTTTGGGGTTTAATTATGGTTTACACAGTTGTTGAAGTTTTATAAATTTTGTATTTACCAAGGAAAGAAGAAAATATTTATTTATTTATTGAGCAAAGAAAAAAAAGGAGCTGCAATGCCTCTCCAAGGAAACGTTATTTTGCCATACGAATTTTTGGAAAAATTTTCTATTATGGAAAAAAATGTTTGAAAATGCAGTGTTAAAAATCATGTATTCACAAAATGGCTTACAGGTATACATATCCATTTCTCACCACACTAAAATTTATTTTCCGGTGAATCTGCAAAGATTAAAGAATCTTATCACTTAGCCAAGTCAGTACTTTTCTGTTAACATGGTGTACTCACCTAAGTTATCTTACAAATATTTTAATAATAAATTTAAATAAATTAATTATAATCAAAGTTCTTATTATTCATGTCTGGAATGCTTTTCTCAATACATCTGCTGTAGCCAAATATTTCTAGGAAAGCAGAATTTCAGATAGCTCCTAAATTGGTGGTGGTGGGGGATCAGCAAAGATGGTGGCATTGACAAAAAAGTATCATGCAAAATACAAACCATGTTTACAAAAATTCTTATGTAGCTTTTCTTTTTGCAATTATTGGTCACAGACATGTACTTCCAATTCAAAAAATGTTTTAAATGATGCAAACACCAATTTTTTGGCATTCTAAAATTTAAACAATTGATTTTGTAAAAATTACAAAATCTGACTTTTTACATGGCTTTTCAGTAAAGAAGAAAGAGAGAGAGAGAAATTTCTATACATTATAAAAAATAAAATATGAAAAGTTTGAACATGCAAAAACCTGACTGAAATATTGAATTTTAAAGTTTGAGATCATATTCAGATTTTCTACAAATTAAAGAGTGAATTCTTGCATTTGTATGTAACTAAAATTAACTACCACATCATGAGAAGGCTTCAGATATAAATATATTAAGTAGCAAATACTGTTATGCAGATTTCCATGAAATGTATATATCCCATAAAGTATATCTTAATCACAATATTAGGCCTACCAGCAGTCGAGTGGTAAAATCGCTAACACTGGCAGTTTAACAAGTTCAAATCTTGGCAAACAGATTGACTGCATGGTTTTCTAAATGCATAATATGGATACAAGCCAATATCCCTTGGAAAATCCTCCACAAAGGCATCTCTTTCCAAGCCAGTTTCCCTTAGAAAATTCTCCATGAAGGCATCTCTTCCCTTAGGCAAATAGCCATTGCATGCTTTGTCATAATCAAATAAATCAAACCAATCTTAATCACAATACCTCACAGTACTTTTTTTTTTTCTTTTAAAGAAAACTTTGGCAGACTTCAGTGTTGCACTCACTTTAATATTTCTTGCATAAATAATAATAATAATAATAATAAATTCTAGTTTAATGAGTTTTTTGTGCAATTACTAGATTTATGTTTCTAAAGTAATAAAACTTGATGAGAATGTTACTAACATACTTTTAGCATTTGAAAACGTGAAAACCTTTTCAGCTCGTCAAACAAAAAAAAGTCAAATTTTCCAATTAAGTATCTTGGCAAATTTTTTACTGGCAAATGTTTTGCTTTTTTTTTTAAATTATTACCATTATTTTTAATAATGAGTATACCCTTTTCCAAACATAGTTATAAATATTGGAGGAATGTATAAAAAATTAGATTTCACAATTTAAAAATTTTTTTGAAGTTTAAAAATGCCAAAATATGAATATTTACATCATTTAAAACACATCTGCAATTAGGAGTGTATGTTTATATCTATGAGTGCATTAATAAATGCCACAAAACAACTTTTGTGGATACAGTGCATGATGCTCACTTACTTTCTAAATAATTTTTCCCACAGTAAATAATAAAAAATAAAAAATTAGGAATTATTTCTATTATAGATACCTACATGACTTAGTCTTCTACACTTTATACATAAGAAATCTTCTGGAGCATCAATTTTATTTAAATTTCAAAAACTTTAAAAAGAACTTACATAATCCAAAAGAAAAGGTTTGTGACTTTTTTAGGGCAAAACATTTAAAAAATACATAAGATTTATAATTTTATTACTTTTTTTTGTTTGTTTATCTTACCATTCCTAAATTTACTATATTTTTTATCTAAATTTCCATTATTTTTAATATAATCTACTTTTAATGTTCTTAATCTTCATCAATGTGCCATAAATAAATTTTATTCCAAGATACCTCATTTAAATAAAAGGGGGTAGGAAAAGAAAAGACCATGATTAAAGAAAAGGTTACCTAATTTTAATGAAATTTCTTATACAAATATCTTTTAATCCAACAGGCAAATTTTGGGAGTCAATGAATGAACAGCAGAAGCAACATAATCTTCCAAAGGAGCATACAGATAATATATTACGGATGGAAGAAGATAAAGTGTAATTCTCCAGCATAACTTCTATTTGAATTTGATTTGTTCTACTTACTTCAGCTGTACCAATGCTTCCCAAAAGGTTGGAGTACAGTATAAGCATATATCACTCGTCGAAAGAAGACACGCAATCAGCATAAAAGAAGCACAGTTATCAAATCCAACGATTACTCAACATTTGGGTTAGAGTAATGCCACCATTCAATGACATTTGCAGGAATAGTTGAACCACAGTGTCAAGAAGGCAGTAGTCAATTTAGGGTGAAGATAGAGAAATTCTTGAAATGTTCTTTATTATCTGCCATCCAACACATAAGAATGACACTACTGGATGCAAGGGCCACTGATAGGCAATTCAGAAAATGGGTCTATGCTCAAAAGCTCCACTGTGCCAACTATCTTTCACCTGTGCAAAATATGAAGATAGTTTGCAATACTGCCAAACTCATTCAACTTCGAATCTCACTGACTACCGAGACTGGGTAGACTAGAGGCATTGACTACCGAGACTGAGAATCTCACCAAGTGAGTAGAATTATCTTCAAAGTTCTGCTTCAAACTGAGCCAAAATCACCAGCAAAAATGTCTCTCAAGGCATCCAGGACAATGGTGGGATATCATACTTACAATTAACTGTCACATAGCTCTACCAACAGGAAGTTATGGTATGGAGTACCATTTCATTTGATGATTGGACCCTTTTGGTTGTCATCTGTGACATTCATAGCATGGCAATATGTTGACAATATTCTATGCCTCTTTGAGTTGCCTTTATTTCAGGACAACCTGGACATTACATTTCAACAGAGTAAGGCCTAACTGCATACAGTAATTACTTCTACTGATTGTATTCATGCTAGCCAATCACTTTTCAAACTACCTAGAAATCTCCCCTTAGTAAAACAAGCTTGGAATTTTATGAGCAGGTAACTTTTGATAATCCCAAAAAGTTACTGATCTAATTAAAAAATATAGATCAGCAAGAATTAGAAACAGATTCGAGATCTAGATTTAGAATTAGATCTAATTTGAAAATTACAGATTTTGGCAAGAAATCCTATGAAATGTCATCTGCCAACTCTATAAGTCAACGTCTCACTGAATTATTCACTATATGTAACTTTATCTCCTGAATAAAACATTCAATTCCACTGAAATTTTAATTCACTTCCTTTTCCAAACATTACATCAACCAAGTTTCATTACAATTGGATAACTCTTTATTCTATACCTCCCCCTTTTTTAATGATTTTGTCTTGTCTTGGAATGTATAAAATGTTAAAAGTATGATTTACAATCAAATGGTTTTAAAAATTAGAATTCCAACTAATACATTGCAGTTAATATATAAAACTTCAGCTATTATATAAAACTTAAAAATTCAAGATACAAAAGTTAAAAAAATTAGTTTCCATTTATATGAAATTTAGAAACATGCAGCTTACTTGACCATTAGAAGACGAAATGATAGATAATCTACCAAGATGTCAAGACCCATATTTTCTTCATTTAAAAATTCTCTAACCCATCTGATTAAAAAAAAAAAAGAGCCAAATCATACACACAATACAGGAAAAAAAGATAAATCATAAATTCATAATTAAATTGATACTGTAAACACAAATGAGAGTGATACTTACTCAATATTATTTGTTCTTAAAGATATTTCTAAATCCCTTAAAACCTGTGTTGATGTTGCATCGCCTAGTATTTTTCGTTTCTGTAAACACAACTACATATATAAAAAAAATGACTAATATTATAGAAATACAGGATATCCCAAAAAATGCATTACTTTTTACAAGCTATAATTTCTTTAATCTTCATTTTTTATATGTAACTGATTTAGAATAATGCCTGAAATAATATATTTTGACAAAAATTCACTAATTAATTCCAACAACATGGACAACCTCTTACT
The DNA here is from genome assembly GCA_000611955.2 of Stegodyphus mimosarum. Taxonomy (NCBI): domain Eukaryota; kingdom Metazoa; phylum Arthropoda; class Arachnida; order Araneae; family Eresidae; genus Stegodyphus; species Stegodyphus mimosarum. The sequence continues at coordinate 12,457 of KK118055.1, read as the reverse complement.
ATAATCACAATGTCAGGTTTCATCATGATGAAAAGGATTGAAAGAAAGCACTGAACTCTATGTTCAATAAATCTTCTCACCAGTTAAATTTTCAAATGAGTATATCAAAGGATAAATTATATGCTAGAAATAAACTATAATTAATAAATTTTAAATATAAATTTAAATGCACTTTAAATCCATACTTTACCTACAACCATTTAAACGGTATGTACATGTTTTGGGATAGCCTGTAGAAAGTGCAATAGAATTCTATTAAAAAATACAGTAAAATTATTTCACAATTCCTGATTTTAAAACACCTAATCCAAAATATCAATGAAAATGAGTTATTTTAACTAAAGAACATTTTAAAGTATGATTAATAACTGCAGCACAAACAAATGAAAGTTTTAAACTCCCAACACCTAATATTCAAATTTCAATAAATGGACACTTAACGCTCTCTTAAAAGCTAAAGCTATTAAAAAAAATTTTAAAAAAGTATGTCCTTTTAATTTTGATGAAAAAATCTGCATTTAAATTTGAGAATGATATATTCCTTTTAAATAACAACACATAACTAACACAGTTAATATAAGTTCTTTATTTCCTATAGAAATATTTTCTCATACAGAGTTATGCTTCATAATTTAGAGACTTCAGATTTAACAGACATACATTTACATAAAATACCAAAATATGATTAACTACAAGTAAAGTTGATGTACTTACCCGGGAACTTCTTGAGGCTTTAGGATCTAAATATGTCTTTAGTTTACGTAGATAGAAAGCAGGGGATGCTTTAGCCATAACTTTCTCCTACAAAAAAACTTGTAATGTAAATACTTCATAACAAAAATTAAATCCTCATATATATAGCAAAGAAAGAAAAGAAGGCTTGAAAAATCAGAACAAACTGAAATACCTATGTACTAACGTAACCACCTGAACACACTTTGGAGAATTTTTTACAGCAGGAAAATGTTTCGGTGAATTTTCAGATTGCAACTCATAATGGATATGGTTACCTAAAGAAGTGCTATGCACATGGTTGTCAGAGTTAGGCAGCTTCTGAAAATTTGGTGACTTCTACTGAGGTGGTTGCAATAACACGCAAGTACCACTTAAAATAATCAAATTTTGAAATCCCATGCAAAACACTGAAATTTTGAACACTTTTTAATTAAATCAATTTATATATACTTAAAAGGATCCAATTTATTTCAATTATTTAAATAACTGTTATTTATGCATGCAAGTAATGTTCAAGCATGAAGGGGCAGGTAGAAAATGACAATGTGCTTCTTATTAGTTAAAAAAAAAAAATTGCTACATTCTGAGGTGTCTCCTGAGGTTTATCTATTTATATTTAACTAATAATTCATTTTAAGTTGAAAGACTTTCCTTTTACTCTCTTGTCACGGACACCTGTCATGTCAGAATGTAAATGAGTTAGCGAGAGTTTATTCAGATTAAGGTAGATAGAAACGCTATTTAAGCAAGAGTTTTGGAAGTTAGTTTTAAAGCGTGTCTGCCGCGTTGTGCTGTGATTATTAGCAACTGTCATAAGCAGCATTGATGTGTTCTCACCTTTAGGTTTGTCTTGCAAGTTACTACAGACCAGAGCTCTTCCTGTACATTAAAGTATTCTGTGAGCCATTAGGTTAACCTACCACACCTTGAAATAATTATTTGTTATGTATTTCTGTTAAGCCAGAAGTGTGGGCTTCCTATAACCCAAGTTGGGCCATTTGTTAATTTTATACTTGAATAAAAGTTTCTTATACACCCTTCTTCTGATCTCTGTTTAGTTTCACAAAGGCTAGATAATTCTTCAATAATAATTCATTCTTCCTTTTAAAAATTTATGTTCCCAGAGAGACAGTCTTTATAGTCTAAAACCAATTTGTCCCACCTCATCACACCTCTATTTATTTGAAAAGGATTAAATTATATGGATTATGGCAAAGCATACGAAAACTATCTGTCTATAAGAGGAGTGCCTTCATAAAGGACATTTTAAGGAAAACTGGCTTATATTTATGTTACACATGAGTAAAACTACAAAACAACCAGCTTTTTCACCAGTATTTGAACTTTGCTTAAACTACCAGTGTTCAATGATCTTATGGCTCAACTGCTGGTGGGCTCAAGTAAGCAGGACTTTTGATAAAGATATAGTAAGCTGCCTTTAGCCAAACGCCACTTTACTGCCACCCAACAAGATTTATATAATGCTTTGAACAGTCTCTTCATGCATTTTGAAATATATATTTTGACACAATATGCTTAGCAGAAAGGAACAAAAATGTACTTGTGGTCATACAAAAGGTATTTGCGCTTACATGAATTATGGAAAATACTGATAATAATAGTATATTTTGACAAATGCATGATAAAAAGTTAAATTCTTAGCAATGAACAGCCCACTCTAAAAATTCATAAATAAGCAACAATTATATACATATTAAAAGTATCAAAAGGCAGAATATTTAAAATGAAATTTTCTTTGCTTCTACCTGACTCTCCCAGAGAAAATTTAGCCAACATTTCCAGAACTAATCATTAAATATAACCCTTTTTAATCAAAATTATGACAAAAATATCAATTTATTTTGATACATCTTCACTTTAAACAATTTTTAGCTTAGAAAAACTTTTCTCCACTGATAATGCTGATGAAAATTATCAGCTATAGATTCAATACTGTATAGCCCTGTACGGTAATTAGGATACATTTAAATGATATATTTGCAATAATTTTATACAAATCTTGATGCTCATTTTCCTGTAGATTAACAGTTAAAATTATTTTTATTTCTCATGAAATTCAGAGGCATTTATATCACATTTAATATTACATGCCAGTAATGTTTCCAAAATTTAAACCAATAATTAACTTCTTATAAAAAGTTCATATATTGTCCTTAATACATTGATGTTTTATTAAACAGATCCTCATTAAAAGGAAGCAATTAACAGATGTTTGACTTTACGTACACACATCTGCACATAAATATCTGATCTAGCTTCTAAATAATAAGCATATAAATTCCAACTTTCTTCAATAGAAATAACACTTCTCAGTTCTAACTTAATTAAAATACTGCCATTACATTTAAAGGCCAAACCAAATTAGTAACTCCCATGGCAAACCATTTATTATTCATATTACTTAAATTACAAGCCTAATTTATTTTTTTAAACAACAACAATTACAATGCAAACAAGCACTTAAAATTAACAAAAACCTAAATAATTATGTAAAAACATTACAAGCAAAAACAGAGTAAAATCAACACAAATAACTAAAAAATTACTGACAACAAATTTATTTACCTGATCACATATCATGTCCCATTTTTTCTCATCATCATACTGCTTCAGGAGTTTTACTTTGTCGGGCGGTAGATCCATGGATGCCTGAAACACAAAGAATTAGTCAGAAAATGTTTAAATAACTGTCATAAAAAAAATATACTCTATTCCTTATGAGTAACAATTCTTCAGTATATCAACATACAGGGTTTTAAAGAGGACATATAATACCAAAAAATAAAATTCTACTTCAGAAAGTTAGCATTAACAACATTTCTGAATACAGTAAGTATTATTTAAATCATATCAATTTAGTTTGATTTCCACACATCCAAGATTGCAATGATTTACTTCCATCAAAAGTGAAATTTGAATCCTATAAAAAATTTTTTAATTGTGGTTTCCAAATTAACACAAATACAAAGAAAGAAAAATATAAATGATTATAATAATTCAAATTGTATCCCTCATTTTGGAAATTAATACCAATTTCTAATAATAATTTTCTAAATTTGTTTAAAAAAAAACTATGTTTATTTCTATTATTTTATTCACTCCCTTCATTTTTCATCCTGTTAATTTTGTTCAGCAGATGGCGCTATTATTGATGCATTAGTTTTAAATTTATTTTACACTCTGAATATTTTTTCCCATGAATAACGGACACCATTGCCTGCTTTTCTCGAAACACACATAGCACATTTCCACTGTTAATGTTAATTAATTTATGCAATCATTTTGCCCAATATGCTTAATGCTCTACACAAATTACCTGATTATTCACACCCCACATCAAAAAGTCTTGAAAAGGTATTCAAGAGGCAAAGCAGTATATCACCAAAATAGTTATGTGGCAACCTATGTTGCCAAAAATTATTTCTATGGTAACAGAGGTGTGCATGTAGCATATGCCTGTTTCGTTGTGTGGAATGGCGACGTTGTATGATACTGAGTTAGTGCATTTATTTCACTGGTATTCTCTTAAGCCAGATGTAAATGGGGAGAAAAATAGCACAAAAAAAGAATTTCTTGACAAAGGTAAGAGTTTTTTAACGATGTTTCTTGCTTTTTCAATTTTATTGGTTGACTGTTCTTAGAATTCTTAGCACGCTACCATTTTGTAAATGGTTTATGAATATTACCTTGGTGAAAAATTAGTTGCCAAAGAGTTAAAAAATTTTTGCTGGGAGTGCAGATAATTAAAACGTACCCAAATTTCCAAAATTTGCCACTCTGTTCAGCATGGTGGTAAGGAAAGCGCCTGCCGTAACACCAGGTCTGGGTTCAAATCCCAAAGGCATACATATTTGTAGATATATATCCCCTCTTCTTATGCATGTAATATAATCATGGGTGAATTTAATGTGTTCTAAAGTAACATTTTCTGAGATGAAACGGTTAATTGACGAGTGAATTGGGCTTTTTCCAAAGAATGCTTAAACTAGCTATTGTCTGGCTATTTAGAAAGGGAAGGGAATTCTGCTACTTTTCTTTCCTTCTCACAATATAGCAAAAACAAATAAACAAATATATTTACAGATTAACAAGCCTCTGAAGAAGAGAGAATACTGATTTCTCATTTTTAAATAAATTACAAGGATTTTTGACTGAAATCAATGCCAATCAAATGTTGCTAATTATTTAACATAATTTGTTTTAAAAGTTTAATCTAAGATTACTTTCCTATAGCAAGATTTTGGTTTTAACCAGGAGACTTCCAAACAATGCGTCGGGAAATTATGAAAGAAAGGAAGATCAATATAAAACAAATATAGTAAATAAATTCTACATCTAAGCAGGCCAAAACAAACTAAAAAGCAAAGGGGGGGAGCAGTATGGCAAAATTTAGTTATATTAATACAAGCAGACTTTTCCTTTTTCTACACATCTCTACTTTTATTAGTCCAAAGGGATTTAGTCCCGAAGGGCTATTACTTTCGTTTTGCGATTTTGCGTCGATTCACTCTGAATGCCTGTTTCACTTTTCAAATTGTTGCCACTAAATGTTATCGCTCTGTATTACATTTTAAAAAATGAAAAATCTGCATAAATGTGTGCATGTTTCTCGCATTGTGATAAAACCTAGAGCCATCGAATTTTGAATGACGTAATCCTACTGCGAATATGGGCATCTGGAAGCCCTAATTTTGAATTTGAAATTTGCTTTATTATCGATTTTATGTTTTGTAACATTTCAACGAATTTCTGATTAACAAACTAAATGATTTCAAAGCGAGCAATGGCAACACTGTACGAAAAAAAAAACATTTTTATCTCCAGCGCACGAGACTTACGGAAATTCTAAAGATATGTTCATTTTAAAATGATTTTGCGATATTGATTTTGAACTGAATTTTATGGTTTGAATACGTAGTACATGATATTTAATAAAAAAAAGGTAACACACGAAACGTTAAAAAAACGCGCCTTTGGACGTAATTTAAAATCTGAAATCTTTCAGATTTTTTTTTTTTAATTTTATTTTCATCAAATTTATAATAAATGTAAAACAATATGCTACAATAATGCTATGTCAGTGAAAAATGAAAACACTTTTCCATAAGGACTTTAGATATAATTTATCCATCCCGACATAACGATCCATGACAAGAAAAGTCTGTCTGATTTGGTCTAATGTAAATTTTTCTTTTTCAATATAATGAGGCATTTTGAGAAGTCAAAATCTGCTACAATGACCTTGCAAACATTAATAAGATGAAATGTGAGCATTTTTCCAAAAAGCGGATAGTTCCTTTTTTCTGAGGGTAATAAAAAATTAATTTAATATTAATCAGACCCAATGACTTTTCGATACAATTACATTGAGACATACTCTTAATAAGAAAGAAAGAAAAAAAATATTCTTAAAGGTAACATTTTTCACAATATTTTTTACAATATTGCTGTGACACAAAATGCTTACTCAGAAATATTTATCCTTGGGTAAGTGATCCTCCCTTAAAGAAAAAAAAAACTCCGTTTGATGATGATATAATTTGTGACCTACCTCTTTAAAGCTAATTATTCATTTCTTCGTGGTGCTACAAAAATGCTATTTTTAAATATGAAAATAAATATAAATAACTAAGAGTAATAAATGAGCATGATTCTGTTAATTAATTTAAGAAGGTATTAAATTTTTTACTAAATTAAATTTAAATTTCTTTTAATTTTACATAACAAAAAGAGGAGTGGCCTTACAATGGCTGACTTCATGAGCTGCTCAGCCGTATACATTAGGTATGTTGCTCACATAGCCAAAAAATAGTCATCACTTTTATTAAAAACATCCACTTCTGCTTCATATTCCTAATATTATTAATTTTTTTTCAGTATTTGGTACCATCTGCAAAACTGACAAGAGTCTGTACAATCTGCAACAGTTGACAGAACTCCATATCATCTGCAAGATTGAAAGAGATACTGTTTTACAATGTGACGATCGGATCCTAATTAGGCCAGCCCCAAGGCATTCGCCACTCATAATAATTCAGCCAAATATTACATCTCTCTATATTATGAAGTTGCAGCTTCAGCTTTATAAAATAAAAACATCAATAGCTTTTCATAAATTCGAACATGTGATAAAGCGGCAGGAAAAAGGAATGATTAAAATGAGGAATTTTACTGGAGCCATCTAAGAAATAAATAATTAAAAGCGGTAGATCACATACTACACGATTACCAATTGTTAGCACAAAGGGCACGTAGCCCAGAAGGGCTATTAGTCACAAAACGGTATTTTACCTCGAATCACTATAAAAGGCTGTATCACTTTTCAAATTGTTGCCACCAAATATTATCGGCTTATTTTATATTTAAAGAAATTAAATAATGAAGAATCTGCATGAATGTATGTATATTTCTCACACTGAGAAATAACAATGATACTAAATTTTGAATAATGTTGTCCTCCATCCGAATATGGGCACCTGGAAGTGCGAATCTTGAATTTTTAATGTTTTCTTATCATTTCCTAATTTTAAATTTTAACGAATTTTTTATTAAGAAACTCAACGATTTGAATGCAAGCGGTGGAAACACTGTGCAGAATAAAATATTTTTATCTCCAGCCTGCGAGACTGTCTATTGCAGTTTCTAAAGATATGCTGTTTTTAAATACTTTTAGCCCATATGCTCTCTAAACATGTATGTATGTGAAAATGAGGAAAAAAAAAGAAAAAGAAAAAAAAGAAGAAAAAAAGAAACACTTCGGGCTAAATATAAAATCTGAGAGCTTTCAGTTTTTTAATTTATATTTATTCTTATTTTTTTAAACATTAATAAAAACCAAGGATAAACTGTTAAGTGTGAAATTTTTTAGCTATTAAGAAATTTTAATAACAAATAATTTATCAAATTAAATCTAATCAAATAAATTATAACAATATTAATGTATTCTTTGGATATTTAAAGATTTAAGGGAATATCACAGTGGCAACTTGTTATGGCTATTATTATTTTTGGCCGATTTTCGAGGAATATTCTATACAATTATTATTTAATACAAAGTTCCTTTTCTATTGAATGCTAGAAGTTCAATATTAGACAAAGTGGCGATATATAATTGTTTCTAAAATGCATCATGTCGGTAGTGAAGAAAAAAATCGAATTGCCTCCTTTCTTTAATCTGCAAAAATAATTTTAGTACCGCAAAATTAGGCAAAAAAAAGGGGGGAACTAGATTGGCACAGATTTTCAATAACTCTATCGATTTTGTGGGCGACCAGACAGCAAAGGGCGTGGAATAACGT
>KK118054.1:330754-346187 GCA_000611955.2 Stegodyphus mimosarum | reverse complement strand
TTTTTCCCCAACTTTATTTTTCTTTGCTTTGTTGCTGAGAGCCTCGTCACCAAAAGTATGACCAAAATCAAGAGAGCGGCGACGCAATACCGGGAGATCTTTATCCCAAGGGTGAGAGGATGCAACGTAACATCCCTTTGCTTCTGCCTCTCCAGATCCTTACCTCCTCCTCTCTCTAAGGATGTGGAGGAGAGGGGGTAATCCTCCACCGAATTTATTGTCCGGCTGCCCGGCCAAGATTTTGGACGCGGAATTTTCTCGCTCATTTTCCTCCAGTCTTAGAGATTTTCTCGCCGGTAGAAAGGGGTTGTTGGCAAGTCTGCACTTTCAACTCTAGTTCTATTTTATTCAGGGGTGGAGGTATTTCTTTAAACGGATAAAAATGAAATCTTTCAGAATTTTATTTTTGGAAATGACACATTGTATAAGAAATATTTAATTTTGAAACAATACTCTTATCTAGACCAGTATATCATTTTCAGTGCTTAAATATTCTAATAAAAGACAGTTCTCGGATGATAAGTAGGAAATCGTTTTGACTGAATTCAGAATCTCTTGGTCTTCAGATGAGGATATTATCATTAAACTACCGAAGTCTTCAAATAGCTTTTTTTATTTTCATTCAAGTCTCGTATACGGGGTCCTTTTATATTTCCACACATTGTTGCTATTGTGTTGTGACTCATCTCACTTGTCTGGCAGTAACATTAGAAGAAGCTCACAAAATTCATCGTTGCAAAGAAGTGAAAGATTGCGCCTCTCGTTGGCAAGAACCCCATACAGCATACAGGTGCACTATACAGGTGACAGTACGACTTTGCTCATTTCCGCCCCCAATTGTGATGGAGAGCATCCGCGGGGGCACAGGTCCGATGATCTTCCACCCTTCTTCCCCTACCACCAACCTCTCAGGAACACTTTTGCCTCGCCTCATATTTAGAGTGCCCTTATGCCGCACAGGCACTATACGTGTACAAACACCCATGCCTTTTCAGGGATTCGAACGGTACGGCAGGCAGAGTCACTAACCTTTATCCCGGCTGGGCGGCTCACGCATTGAATATAGTATTGCGCTATTTAAGAAGGATATATCTCGGCTGTGCACGAATGCAATGAGGTAGACATCTATCCTTCAGAGGGTTCACTTTTTGTTTGGCAGTTTGTCTGACTGGGAATTTAATCCAAGATTTCTGGATCTACAGAAATGAGTAAGTTATCACTACATATCATATGTTCACAACTTGTGTTTTAACTCTCTGAACAGGGCTTAGTTTCCAAACCCATACGTAAGTGGTGGTAGATATAACTAGATCAAAGGAACAAGGTAAGGCCAGTCGACCAAATCCAAGCGATGATGAACCATTGCCCACAATATTTTAATTTGGAGGCCACTGTTGAGACCATTTAGATATTTGAGACTATAAACAACAGAAATCAACTGTGCGTTTGCTGAGATTCAAGCCACTTATTTTGCAGTTGTCAGCTGGGCTTGCTAATCATTTACGCCACGACAGGAGGCACGAGGAAATGTCATAATTCATTCCAAACTAAACCGGAAGAATGGATTTGGAGCAATTTTTTAAAACATGTAAATTATCCTCGGGAAATGCTTAGAGTATTTAACATCTAAGCATACGTGTTACAAGGCATTTTCTTCCTCTTTCCAGCATGTCTTCGTGGTGTAACGGTAGCACACTCGGCGCGTATTCGGGGAGTCCAGGGTTCGTGGCTTGGCGAAGACACTGCTAATTTTTCATGTCTCTTGCTTCAAAATAACCTAATGACACTACGGTTTGGATAAAATTTTCAGGATAAATCTAAACATTAATTTTTTTTTTTCAGCTCCGTAATGGCCAATTAATTGATTTCTTGCATAATTTTGTGCCTTTCTGAGGCTCAAAGTATATTAATGCAACTATAAGGATTGTTAGTCAATTCTTAGACAGTGAGTATATAATATTTTCACACTGATGAACGTAATATAACGCATTTCCTAGTGATGGTGCAAATGTTAACAAAATCCATTAGTTACATACGCTAGAAATTACAAGAATTAGGTTCATTATTAATTGAACCAGTTGAATATATGTTTAAAAGTAAAGCCGAATAACTGGAAAGTATATAAATCACTTTAAAATTACTTAGTTAAGCGATATATACTAGTTTTAAATTGCAAGATAACAATGAAAATTTTATAACATGTTGAAATAGATAACTTATAAGGTATTTTCTCCCTCCTTCCAGCATGCCTTCGTGGTGTAACGGTAGCACACTCGGCGACGCGTATTCGAGAGATTCAGGTTCGAGTGCCGGTGAGGGCATTGCATATTTTTCACAGCTTCTGCTTCAAGAACCTAATGATTCTACAAACTTTCATGGATGATAAATTAATGATACTTATACACCGCAATTTGTAAAATTATTAAATTTAGGATAATTAATGTCTCTTACAATTTCTGTTATAGGGAACATGACTATGAAAAATTTTTCTGATAGGGAGCATGGCTAGCCTTCGTTTATTGTTGCGTGGGATGGCCATAATACGCTTTTAGAGCCAAGCATTGCTTTCGCTAGGTGGATAGGCAACTTACTTTGAAATTTAAGATTTTATACCTTATGGAATGACAATTTTTGTCAAGCGACATGGATGTGTTTAAGTTGCGTTACTTAAGTAATAATGAGTGTAACACAACACGTAAAGCTTCTTCGTTTCTAACGTCAAAACATTATTTTTCTCATATACATGATATGCATTATTTTTAATTTTAATGAGTTATTTATAATAAATAAAAAATACTATTCAAAATTTTATGAACGACATGCTTATGAAATATATTTAACGCTAAAATTATTGTCAAACGACTGCAATATTATTTATATATGCCATTCAAATATCCGCTTCTCTGTTTGTATTATGCACTTCTCGTATTTAATTTCAAAATCATGTGGATTAAACAATTTGAGACTTCAAAATCTGTAAAAAAAGTGTCTTAGATTTGTTTCATTTCCATCTGGTTGAGGGTTTAAATATCTCTAACTTTAAAAACAGTAATTTGTACTTGCCCTTCTGGGCTAATAAACAACTCATAAAATCCTCAGTTATCAAAGAATGTTGCAATTAAACATTGCACTTTGCCAATTACCTCGAAAATGAGAGCGCAATTCCCATTGTCCTCAATTGATACCTAAAACTTCTCACTGGAAAAACATTTCAATTGTTTTTTAAAATCAGGTTAAGTGCTAATCAGAATATTTTTTGCTTTGAGATAATTTTTGTTTAATTATTGTGAATAAATTATGAAGCAGGCTTCCTAGTATGATAAAGGGAAGGCTCCAAACCAAAGCCATATTTCATTTATAGTGTTAATCTAATTAATCTGTGAGGTTGGTTCTCAGAAGTGAATCATGCTGCAGTGAAATATGAATTAGCATTTAGATGTGAATTAATTAAAGCTCAGCTGCGATTTAGTCTAAGCATGAGATTAGTCAACCTAGATATCAGTCTATGTCTTTATAAGGGTTGGTGGAGTTTAATAATATTGAGAACAAGTAGTACGATTCGGTTATTTGGTTATATTTAACTGAAAATTAATTTAGAATTTATGATTCTAAGTAGAGTAGTTTAGAAGTATGGAGCATAAAATTTAATTAATTAATTAATAATAGAGATTTCCCGGCACATATAACAGTATTTGTTAGAAATATTTTTCCAGATATTTCGTGTATTCTGAGATCACTATTTCGTGTATTCTAACGTTTAGTTTGATGTGAGTTCTACTTAATTTTCTTGTCCTCAATGATTTTGCTTAAATATATTGAAACTTTGCATGCTTTCAAATCTCTCAGGTAATATGGAGCTATTTTATTTAAATGACAGGTCGTAATGAAAGAATGCTGATACTTGATAGCAAGTTATGAAGGATGATTTCATCGCATTCCTGAAGCTAAGGTAATATTTTTTCGACAGCAACTTTTGTAAGATTTTACTAGTAGAGATGCTTAAATTAATACCTTTAAGACCCTATCACACTGCCAAAGAATTATCGCTTTAGTTAGAAGCAAAATGATAAAGATTTACGAAAGTTAAACTAAACTTTTTATATACTCTTAAATTTAACAGAAGGTACACCACTTAGACTTACAAATAAAATTACGCCGCTTGCGGATATTTAAAATATCATGAGTTGAAATTAAATTCAATTATCGTAGCTGTAGAATGGTCTTCACAAAATGGTCTACTTTAATTGGTTCAATGGTGCTATTTTATTATCGGCCAGCAAAGTGGAATAATCTCTGTCAGATCTGGCGATAGGATGTAAAGTGCAAGCAAGACTGCCGGAAGTTCTAAATAACTCACTGAAACGCTCGGCTTAAATACTCAGCAATTAATTGCTTTCTTGTGAAGACTATGGAAAGAAGAACTTATAGTAAAGTTTCAAATCATAATGATTGTTGAATTAACATAAAACCCTACACATTCGTCCAGTAATCTGTCCGATACTGCTAAGTACTAAAAAAACTGATTTTAGTTTTAAGCTGATAGTACCTTTTCCTGGATTCAGTGATAGAGTGATTTCCGCTCGCAAAGTAGGCACCGGATTAAAGGATCATAACTCGTCTAATACTACCTTAAAAGTTCTTTACACCTTACTAGATTTACAAGCATCTACAAAAGTACGACAAAGTGAAAATTGATAAAATGTCATGTTATTGACGAGTCTTGCTAACCTGGACAACAGAAAACCATTGTACTTTAACTTGGATTACATTAAACGGTATTACAGAAAACGTTATTCAAGCACGAATTGAAAGCGCCAAATAGCAAATAACAGGCATGATAATGTGGGGTGACAACAATTATCATAGGTGATCCTGGCTGCTATGAACTGCAGATATTTACAATAGCAACCTCTATACCTTAGAAACTGCAATGGCTCACGTTATAATCTTCCTTCGGAGCAATTTTGACACTGTATTTCAGAAAGACAAGTATCCTCATCTGCTCCACCTCATCTGCTCAAAATTAAGTCTTCTTCGCAATACAACAGATAGTGTTCTTCCTAGGCCAACCATTCGCCAGATATATCGACGATTTAACATGTGTGAGATGTGATGTGAGTGGATGTCTGTGACTTGTGGATTCGGATCAAAGCCGCTTCGCTGCTAAATAAAGTCGAAGCAAATGTCGAGAGTCCTCTGATCTCACGCCACAGAGCACAGAGGCTCTGATTTTTGCTCGAGGTGGTTTCACAAAATAATAATTTTATATTAATACCATTTCTGTATTTTTCTGTAACATTGATTGTTTCTTTGTGTTATTATTAGTAAGTTTTTTTTTCAAACTTGGACGATTACTTTACGGTTATGCAATTTTCACAAACATGCACATATATTTTTTTTCTTTTCAGAAACCTGATATAAAGGCGAATTATGTTTTGTAGCTATGTAGCTAGAGAATTTTAAAAAGGAGGAAAGAAATTTGAGAATTTCTCTTAAATAAGTATAAAAATAGGGTTAAATACATTTTTTAGAAAAGCTTATTAACATTGGAAGTCAAAATATGCTTGAAAAAAAAACTCTTACCCGAATTTGGCGATTTAATTCTGGAAAGGCTTGTGATCTCCCTCGCTGCTGTGATAAAATGTCGAGGAACCTAATGAACTAAGTAGCGACTTATCACTGAGTTCAAGTACTTACAAGTAGACTCGAGAAAGGTCAAAATACCCTTTTATTCACGCAAAGAAATAATACAGACGGCTCCTTCTCGGGCTTACAGGAAAGCCTCCACTGGGGCTTTTAAATCAGAAACTAATCCAACTCATTTGCATCAAGAGATTCTAAAACCTCCTTCTGGTAGGGAGTTGCAAGCGTGAAACAATAATTGAATGGAAGGGGTTTCAAAATAAAAAATAACTGTTATAAAGTTAACATACACCTTATAGGTTTAACGTAATGGTTTAAGTCAGGTACCTTTAATTACTACTGATCTCAGAGTCATTTTTAGTAAATAAGCATAGGATTAAAAGTGCAGAATTTATAAAAGAAACCAAATCGAAAATCTTCTAATAAGTTTGTGAACTTTATTTCGCAAATGGAATCAGAGTAAAGATCTGAATAATTAATTATTAGCCAGAAAAGGTGATCACAAATTTCCATTCAAGAGTTTATTTGCTTTTTCTTAAGTAATCATTCGATTAAATGTTGGATGTTTATGCTTCCTTGTACGAAGTAAAGGAAGTATTGTATTCCCGAAAAATTTTTGGTATCATATTTCCACGGAAACAACCATTTTGACCATCTCCGAATCCATTTCGACGATTGATAAAGTTAATAAACTTCTTGTAGACCCGTGTATAAATTATCAAAGTCGTAACAGAAAATATTTTTAATGGTTAAAGTACGAAGTGCTTCTAGTGTCGGTTCGTTGTTACTTGTGATGCAGTTGAACCTTTACATGAAATCTTTGACAGTTTATTAACATTACCAGATTTATTTCCACAAATTACCATTAATGTTATTACCAAAGAAGAATAGCAACTATACTAAAAAAGTATTCTTTTCACTAATTACATTGAGTTTAATAATTCCTTTTTTTAAACTGGCATCCCGATGGGAATCAGCACGAGCTTTGAGATCTGCAACGTGTACCTTTTCACCAAGAAATTTCATTTCAAACAAAAGAAATCTCCAATATAACATTCCTTTTATTCTAACACTTACAGATACATGGATGATATTATTGCAATCAACAACTTCAATAAAATTGAAGGCGATCACATTTATCCCTCTTGTCTAATATTAAATAAAACTAACTTTCAACAACGAGATATTAATTATCTAGATTTTCAAATTATCAATTTTAAAGATATTAAAATTTACTACAAAAGAAGAGATTTTGATTTCCCTATACTATAGGACTCATCCATTGGCACTCAAACATCTCCAAAAGAGTTATTCTAAATATAATACATACTCAACTATTTAGAATAAAAAAATTTGCAACAATGTCGAATACTTCCAAGAAGAGATCAATAACTTGGTCAAAATTCTCTTAGAGAATAAAACATGTTTATTCAAAATTTATATATCATTAAACAAAGCTGGTACTAACTACATTTTTAAAAATTTTTCATCTAAAGTGAAATGATAATTATTACTTAAACCTTAATCGGAGGTAATAGTTGGATGACTGAGGTGAGAGATTTAATATAGGTATGTAAAAAGATCTTGCAATTTTCCCTTGTAATTATTTTAAATTCATACTTTTTAATCTTTCTACTACTTTGTCAATTTAAATAAACTGGCGAATTTTTACTTTTACTAAAAAATGGGGCTCCTATTTTCAAAGACATACTGTACCCCGATTACGTGAAGACTGTTACCTTTTATAACCTGACTTTTTCCTTTTTCATCAACTTTACGCCAGTGTAGTTTTCATGTTTAAAGCTTTTACAGTGGACATTATCTTTTAGAAACTTTCTTCTACTGATAGCGTCGATACTCTCCTTCCTCGTAGTTTTTACCGACCACACCCACGATTCGCCCCCCCCCAAAAATGTTTAATAGGATAGGACATTTTGAACACTGTAAAAATACTCTTTTCTACCATTGGACACTTAATCCCTTATCTCATACTATTTACAAGATGTTCAACTTTTCTAAGCCTCCAAAGTAGCTTTGAATTCATCTTTCTTTTGCACGAGTCCTCAGTTTAGAAAACGATGGCGTTTTTAAGAAGTTCATTAAGTTTACGTTTATTTAATAATTCTGTTTTCTAATATGTTTACAGTTTTTTAGCCGATTAAGATTCGGGTTAGAATTTTATGTTACTTAAGGAAGTCTTTTTTAGGGAACTTTTTTATTTCTTAGCTTTAAAAGTTTAAGTTTCGCATAATCAGGGACTACCTATTTTTTAAGTTTTGTTTAAATGACAATTTGATTCAAAAGTGAATTCTTTTATTCATTAATTTGTTATTACTTTTGAAAGTCGGATTTGCATGTAGTGTATTTTAGGCATATTTTGTTTTTTAGAGTAGCCATTTTTGCATAATGTAGTATTTTATTCATTTTCTCTTTTTTAAAAGTTTTTATTCACTCTCTTCTTTCAAGTTTTTTTTAGGGAAGATTTTAGATACATAGGAGATTTGATCTTTCGGTTTTAAAGTTTTTATTGAAAATTTAATTGAATCTTTTATCGGTTTCTGATCTCAAATGATTCAGAAGAACGAAACAAGCACTCGAGACACATTAATAGACTTTTCTGAAACTTTAATTCATTTTCCCCTGATAGGGTTTCAGACAAAGGAGATTAATTTTTAATTTTTATTCTTATTACTTTACCATTTGCATTTTCATTTTTCGGGTTTATTCTAATGATGAATTCTTTTATTAATTGATTATGTTTAGCTACAATGTTAGGCCTTTTAAACAATTGCAATTATTAATATTGTTACGGAATTGTTTTGTTTTGATTCCAACTTAATTTTAATTGCTTTAGATTTATATATATATACACTGGTCATCAAAATTTAAAGACAATGAGAAAAAATATACTCACTGTGTTAATGCTGCAATCAGTGCCCAATGCTCTAATGATTTATGTTACTTAAATACAATTGAACATAAAGTTGCACTTCCGCGCACACGTTATCGCCGGAAATATGCAAATTCGGTGCTTGACAATGTGGTGCGTAATGGACGCATATTGGAATGATGACCTATAGTGTTGTTTAAAGTGAATTTGGTTCCTAGGAGTAACCAGTATTCAGCAGATATGGCTCAGAGGGATCATTTAAGTGAAGGTCGCCCAAGATTTGAATATAACTCAAAGTGTCACATCAAGAGTTTGGAGCAGGTTTTTTAAGCACTGAATCAGTTAATATATAGCCTTATCAAGGGCAATCAAGAGCAACAACTGTATCGGAAGGTCGTTATGTGTCGTTGTCGGCTCGAAGAATCCGCCAAGCGATTACAAGAGATTTGATTTTGACCTTCAGGCTGCCACAGGAATTCGAATTAGTCGTCCTACTGCTACACGAAGGCTTGAAGAGGTTAGATTGTATGCGAGAAAACGAATGGTTTGGGTCCCACTGATTCCAGCTTCCAGAAGGGCCCGTTTAAATTTTAAACTAGTGCCTCGTCAAGTTCAATGGATCCAAGAAGACTGGGCCTGAGTATTGTTTACTGACGAGTCCAGATATTGTCTGAGCAGTGACTCTAGACTTGTTTTGATCTGAAGAGAGAAGAAAAAAGCAACTTGCCTTTCCTTGTCAATGATATATCTCGTTTCAGCGCCCGCGATTTAATTGTGTGAGGAGGAATCATGACAAATGGCCTCACCGAGCTACATATCATTCAAGGAGGTTCTATAATTGCTCGAAGATATATGGGTGTGGTACTGGGACCCCAAATTAGACTATTCAAGGGTGTTGTAGGTCTAGAGGTTTTACTAATGGATTACAATCTTCGGCCTCATCAAGCATATATGGTGTCAGAACACTTGCAAACAGGAGATATCACTCCAAACGATTGGCCACCTTACTCATCCAGCTTGAACTCAATTGAGCATGATTTGTGGGATACCTTCGGATGCCAAATTGCTTCCCGTACCCTTCAGGAGCTCAGACGTTCGCTTTTAGAAAAGTGGCGTGCAATTCCACAAGACAGGACCAACACTTTGGATCTATGAAATCAAGATGTGATCTATTAAATGAAGGTAGGTGTGAGGTATGTTTATTTGTAGTCGAGGTGACCATACATCATATTAAAGAAACATTTTTCCATAACAGGTGACTAATTTTTCATCACTTCCCGATTTCCATAAATTTGGTTTAAATTTGAATATTCTGCCAATAACGGACTGCCAGACATTGTAATTTACGTTAACTAATCCTTTTGTACAAATTTCTATTAACAGTTTTTCATTAAGCATTAGTTACATTTTACTTCTGTCATTATCCTTTAATTTTGATGTGCTATATACCTATCTATATATATATTCAATATAAAAGTAATTAAAAGTAAATTAAAAAGCCCAAGACTTGTGCTAAAGCTGCAAAGTAATAAACCAATAATTCACTATAAATTATAGTATGAAAACTTTCCATATGCCATCTCCAAGAAACAGAAATTCAAATTAAAATCGTCATTGAAGACGTATTTTTCAAAATTTAAAAAAATTTTAAAAGTAGAATTTTCTAATCCGCCTTTGCTTTAAACACAGTTAACCCTAGAACACTAGTGTACGTAAATTTTACGTGCTGCCATCCTTTATTGGTTCCTTTCTGCCATTTCCCTTTCACTTATACACTTGTTTGACCTTGAGTGCTTCGAGGTATCATGTAGGTGGCTGCATGCCACATGGTTTGATTTTTTCGTCTGCGGTTCATTTGTCTCCGTTGCATGAGCTAGAGCTCAGACGTGAATTTTACGTGTCGCTAGTAATACGCGAAATTTTGAACACGTAAATTTTTCGTGTCACTAGTAATACATGACTTTTTAAATACGTAATTTTAACGTAGTCCTAGTGATAGCGTCGGTTATTTTTAAATTTGTGAGCGGCATATATAAATGTGTTTCGATTCTTATTTCATACTGTGTTGAAAAAATGGCGAAACGCCGCAAATATTTAACGAATGAAGAAATTCAAGCAATGCTTTTGGAATCTGATGAAAGTGAAAGTGGTGATAATGTTGAATTTGATGAAGATAATGATGACAGTGATGCTGATCCGGATTATATTCCTGATGATAGAATAGAGATTGATCCTGATTTAGTGATCGATTCCCCGATACAAGAAATTGAGTGCAGTAGTGATATGGACAAAAGTAAGAAAAAGAAAGTTGAATTAAATGTTCAAAAGAAAAATAGAAAGACTACAAATATTGAAGATACAAATGAACAAGGACATATTATATTTCTGGATGCTGACTTAGTAAAAGGAATAAATGGTTATGAGTGGTGTACGAAAATTAATGACACCACTAAACAGAAAACCAGCGCAAAAAAATATAGTTCATATTAGACCAGGTTCAGTTGCTGAGGCTCGATTTGCTAAGGAACCAATTGATTGTTTTAATTTGTTTATTTCTGATGTAGTCAAAGAAGAAATACTTACTCACACAAACGCAGAGATAAACAGAAAGAAGATAGATTATGCAAATATTACGGATGGTTCCCTAAATAATTTAAATTACAATGAACTGAATGCCTTGTTTGGAATATTAATACATTCTGCAGCTTTAAAAGATAACCATTTGTCAACAAAAGTTATGTTTGATGTAACTTTTTCTAGTTTAAGGAATACAGCGACATTTACTGAGAGACGCTTTTCATTTCTTTTGGATTGCTTAAGATTTGATGAAAAAGACACAAGGGAAGAGAGTAAAAAAATATAAATTAGCTGCTATTCGCCAAAAATGGGAAATTCTTATTGAAAATTGTAAAAAATGTTACAAACCCAGTTCATACACGACTATAGACTAATATTGGGTAAAACAGCAAATAAAAACATATTTAGAAACATCTTAATGTAATATAAGTAAATAAAATGAATTTTAAACGAGCATGTAAATTTTACGTATCGCTAGTGATAGCGGCATATATAAACACGCTAGTGTTCTAGGGTTAAGGAAAAACTTAAATCGCAAAAATGCCAAAATCAAAAGTAAAACTTTTTTAAGCATTGCAAAACCAGTTATTGTTTGTTATTGATAGCAGATTAATCGACTTATCAAGGGGATAAACCAATCTACCATCAATTAACAACAACTAAAATAAGAGAGAGTATTTCATCTTACTTCCAAGTAAGCACCAAATTACACTGGTTATCATAAATTAAGGAAAAATCACAAAAATCACGATTACTGAAAATGTTACATGTAGAATTTTATGAAAATTACCCACAATATACAACACATAGTAAGGTATCAAATAACATAAAAAGAAATTACCAGACAAATTATGGTAGTATAGAAATTAGCACATGTATAAAATGAACAAATCAAAGGTGTCAGTTTGCTATAGGAAAAGTACCTTCAATATGGAATATAATCGCCTCTAGAAGCAATACAGCACATACATTGATGTGTGATGCTTTCAATTATGCGGTCTATCAGTTCCATAGGAATCGAGAGTCATTGCTCTTGCAAAGCAGTTGCAAGTGCGGCAAGGGTCTGAGGGGGCGGATTGAGAGCAGCTAGACGTCTCCCTAAAGCATCCCAAACGTGCTTTATAGGATTCAAGTCCGGTGATCGAACTGGCCACTCCATGCGTATAATTATTTCCTGTTGAAGATCTACGATGCGAGCCTTGTGTGGTCTTGCGTTGTCATCCTGTAACAGGAAAGCATCACCTATTGCCACGGCATAGGGGCGCACATAAGCATAAAGGATGTCATCTGTATAAACCTGAGCATTCACGGTTCCCTTGGAAAGACATGGAGGTCTGTGCTTCTACCCAAACATATGCCACTCCAAACACAGACACTGCCTCTTCCGTATGCATCTCTTTCACGAATGTTTGACGGATGATAACGGTTCCAGGTCCTCTACACATCAAATAACGCCTACTATCGCTTTCTAGACTAAACCTGGACTCACCCGTAAAGACAACAGCCCTCCATTGATCAGGTGTCCATTGAACATGTTGTCGTGCCCACTGCAAACGGTCCCTCGTATGGCGTGACATTAGCGGCATGGAAATGGCTGGTCGCCTCGCATACAGACCACCTTTGTGAAGCCTTCTACGCACAGTTGACGTAGACACCAACTTTCCGGTGGTTGCAGCAAGGGAGGATCTAAGAAGAGTCGGAGTAGTGGTTCTATTCCTAGTGGAATGGTTCTAGTGCACATGATGTATATCGGTCATCGGCGCTCGTCGTAGCAGTTGGTCGCCCTTGGCTAACCTCCTAGATGCCGCATCTGTGGTTTGAAATTGCCTCCAAAGTCTATGAACCACAGAAGGACTCACATTTAGCCATCTGGCCACTTTTGTTTGACTTTGTCGTGCCTCTAGTCTCCCAATGGCTCTGCAGGCAAATAATGCCTGGAGGTCATTGTTACGAATCGGCTATCTCAGATTTCTGATGTCACTATCACAGTGAAATATGTGGGCTTGCTCTCAAACATGGACTTTTATGCTCCTCGCAGATGACGTGTTCCGAGTGCAGCGCTACTAATTTGCATATTGCTGATTTACTCAGCTACTCTTACTTAGCAACATATTCAAATTTTACACGGTTTGGCTTATTTTTGAGGGAGTTATCGCTATTTTTATGATTTTTCCTTAATTTATGATAACCAGTGTATTTGCTAGATTCAAATCATAATTCACACTTGATACTAAATCAAATTAAAGTTATTAGCGCACTTAAAGAATTCTGTTAAAAGCAAATAATCTTTAAAATTAAAGTTTCTCATATTTGTTTTTTAGCAGGATTCTTTTGGTTTAAGTGGACTAATATCTTTATTTTGATTGAGTTTCAAGTGTGAATTGTGATTTGAATGTAGCAAATAATTTAATGCTTACTTGGAAGTAAGATGAAACACTCTCTCTTATTTTAGTTGTTGTTAACTGATGGTAGATTGGTTTATCCTCTCGATAAGTCGATTAATCTGCTGTCAATACTTTGTGGAGATATTAGGTTATTTCGAAGCAGGAGACATGAAAAAATGAGCAATGCCTTAGCCGGGAATCGAACCACGGACATCTCGGTTAGGTGTCGAGTGTGCTGACCACTACACCCCCAAGGTATGCGAAGAAGGTGGGAGAAATACCTTATGACTTAAAAAAGTTTTTTTGATTTTGGCATTTTTGCTGTTTAAGTTTTTCCTTAACTGTGTTTAAATTAAAGGCGGACTAGAAAATTCTATTTTTAAATTCTTAAATTCTGAAAAACACCTTTTCGATGATTTTGAATTGAATTTTTGTTCCTCGGAGATGGTATATGGAAAGTTTTCTTATTATTATCTCTCTCTTTCTCTCTCGATATATACGTATGTTTACACATATATAGTCGTGTGGTGCTCACATCAAATGTTTTTAATGATTTGAAAGTACGCAATTTTGATCTGAAACATGTTGATCATTTCGATACTAATCCCTGTAGGTAACAGTAATTTTCTGTTGTTAAGAAAGGCCTTTTCATTCGGGTTACTAGTTAGCAAACGTTATGTAAATGAACACATAAACTAAGGTAAAAGAAAAGAAGGAAGGAATAATTTCGTGAAGTTTAAATAACATGGAAATTCCCATAACAGAAAGCAGTGAAAAACTGCAAGCAGAGAAAAAAGATAGAACGGATTCAAGAATTAATTTATTTAAAGATTTATTCACGTAATCAAGTCCGATGTAAATCAATGAATACTCGGCACAAGACATACGAACGTTTATTAAACTATAAGAATGGGAATTTGATCAGGTGACTTTTACCTACGGCAAAGACCACTAAACAAGCTAGCATGAGACATCTCCTTATGACAAAGTACTATAAGCACAATAAAATACAAAATAATGCACGCATTTTATTGAATATTAATTGCAAGCTGAATAAAATGAGTTTTGTTATTCAAGATTAACAATTCACAGGGTATTCAACTTTCTCCTACTTGAGCAGACACAAGCGATTCTAATCAATTATGAATTGCGAATGTCAGTCAGTATCATTGTCGTTACAGCAATTACCTAATGGTGAAATGTTCATTGTTTTCGAAATTAAGTACTTCATATAGTATCGCTATTTAACGCAGTAAAGCCAAAGTTCTGAAAATAAATTTTAATTCGTTGATTTTTAAAACTTGATGAATTATTTGGAGTTTTAGAGTTGCCATTTACGTTGTGGAAACCTTAGGTTATTTTGCGGCAAGAGACATGAAAAATGAGAAATACCCTCGCCGGGACTCGAACCACAGACCTCTCGAATTCGCGCCGAGTGTGCTGGCCACTACACCACGAAGCGATGCGACGAAGGTGGAAGAAATACCTTATATACATTCCACCTTTTAAAGGGCGACTGGGGATTAGGGGACCCAATCGCCAAATCCTGGTGATTGAGAATCATCACCCACCACCTTTTTTAGTTCGGGCGCCACTGTTGAGACTTTAGGTTATTTCGAAGAAGGAGACATGGAAAATGAGCAATGGTCTCGCCGGGACTCGAACCACAGAACTCTAAATTCACGCCGAGTGTGCTGACCACTACACCCCGAAGGCATGCTACGAAGGTGGGAGAAATACCATATATATACTCCCCCTTTAAAAGGGCGACTGAGGATTACGGGACCCAATCGTCAAGTCCTGGTGCTGGAGAATCATCACCCACCAGCCTTTTTAGTTCGGGCGCCACGGTAGAGACTTTAGGTTATTTCGAAGCAGGAGACCATGCAAGAGCAATGGCCTCGAACCACGAGCCTCTCGAATACTCACCGAGTGTGCT
>KK118054.1:297828-330738 GCA_000611955.2 Stegodyphus mimosarum | reverse complement strand
AAGGCATGCTACAAAGGTGGGAGAAATACCTTATAAAGTTAGATGCCTGAAACAGCAACTTTCGAAAATTTGTACTATATGATGAAACAAAGCTGGAGCTGTTGATTTAGATTCTTTATTATAAAAATCTAACGTAATCCAAGTCTCCTGATATAAGTAAAAAGTGATCTTAATAACCATAAATACAATTAAAAAAATTTTTGTTAGTTAAGAGATAAATGACATTTTATATGCAGAAATTTTAAAATGTCTGCTGTGATGAATTTAAGTCGTTTATAAATTTCAGACATCACTGCATAATCTCTGTCTTAATTACAGCACAACATGCAATAATAATAAAAATTAAAATTTGAGCTATACAGTTCCTTATGTAAACTTTCAGGCAAGCTTTGCTCATTGAAACCGTTATTCATTTATGAATTTTATTTCCAGCTAAGAAAATAAGATACTGGATTATGGAGAGAAGAGCTCAATGCTGAGATTACTAATAATGGTGAATTCTGATGTGATTACAAGATTTAGGTATAACTTCTACTCTAATAGTCGTCAATAATTCTCTCTCTCGAGAGGATCTTCTACGAATACAGAGTTGATCATTCTATTAGAAGATATTACCCATCATGCGTAACATTTTAGTGACTGCAGCTTACTCTAATATTAAGGCATAAATTCTCAGTACTTCAATGCCCTCCACTCGATTAGTTTATATAAGACCCGATAGAGAAAATGCAGTTCCCAAAGGAGCAGGAAGAATGTGATGAAAATGGATACGCAGGTAGACAATCCACTTAAATTATGGATGGCGGTGATTTGTATGTTTGATCATAAGATTACTAGATTAAGATTACTTGGAATTAATCGGGAAATGTATTCACAATTATGCAAAATCACCTAACCCCCTAAAAAAAGAAATGGTGTTTTAACAGTATGTATACACATACTATGCAAATTTCATCCCAAGCTCACCCAAGCTCTCAAGCAAATTTTCATTTTAGTAAAATTAAACAAGATTGAAAGATATTTCAGTACTTGTGATCAAAGAGAGTTAACTTATTCAAAAGGAACTTTAAGATAAGCACAGGTTATTTCCAAACTATTGCTCATCTAAATATTACTTGAATGTTTAAGCTTTGACCACAGTGTCTGTTTAAGAAAATCTCAAATAAAGTAGACATTCAGGCTTTGATAATTTTGATGATACACGTATTTCTAGAAAATAGAAATTCTAGAAAATTGTTATATTTCTTATTGAAGATCCTGAAGAGTTCCTATGTAGAAAATTGGTTCTAGTAAAAGAATGCCAAAATTATATGACTGGCTGAAACCACTTTCATTCCATGAGGAAATTCCGATTTTGGGTGCACAGAAAAAATTTAATTTTATGAGTGACAAAATTTTAGTCAGCGTTTCTACGAACATGTACTTGAAAACTGTGTTTCTGTATTAAATACACTGATGGAAAATGGAAAGAAGTTGTGCTATTTAAATGAAATTTAGCAGGCGTGTTTGCATATTTGACAGATGACATCTATTCAGATCTCGCATTAAATGAGTAAATGTTGTACTAGTAGCACTACTATGGATATGAAGATCAAGTTTGCTTTAAATATACAATGTAAAATTCCTGTGCTTTATTTAATATTCGGATTGGGCGTTCTGAGCGAGATTTAAGCCAAGAATGCGCTTAGGGTGATGAAGAAGGTAGTACCAGCAGCTTACCGAACTTGAAAGCAGCTATGTAGTAGGACTATGAGAAGGTTCATTTTCTTTTCGCGATATTTCAGAAAGACTTGGCAGAAATGTATTCACTGTGCATACGTGCTGGCAGCGGTGGTCACGGAAAGGTACTAGTGCCCCGCTGAGATGGCTTCCGGTTACGAAGGTAAACTAAATGTAATTTTGCCATTCCAGCGGATATTTTTTACTGACCATTATTATTTCTAAAAGTGGCAAATAATTTTTACAAAGCAAATAGGTATTTTACAAATAATAATAACACTATATTCAATAAAAATGAATAATATGAAACTATTCTAAGATATATGAAATAAATCAAAAGACAATAACAATAAATTACAAATGTATATAAATATGTATAATACATTACGTTCCAAGCATGTTGTTAAACTTATACAGTGGAATTGACTTGTGCCATTCACCATGTGTGTAAAACGAGTTGTTTCGTCTCGCATATAACTGCGAGATACCGCAAGTTAACCGTAAAACCAGTTGGAACGCAGCGAATTTATTGCCCACAATATCGAGGCACTACTTGCTACCTTTCTCAAGTGCCAGGTGCTGGTGTTCAGCCAATCATAGTAGAAGTGATTTGCATTTCCTTCTTGGTAGCAGTCACAACGGGGAGACTGTCTGTGTCTCAAGCGATACAGGTGTAGTTAGAAGGGGCTATGACCTGCCAGAAACTGAATGGTGGACTTGATGACCAAGGTTACCTTTGGTCAAAGACATTACGTATTCCGATCCACTTCTGCCTCTGTTCATCTTTTCTGCCAATCTTACGGTAAGGCATTTAAGGCGTCTCTTTTAATGTTCGATCTTCAGTATTTTTTCGTCGCTCAAATGGATCTGTGCTGTTTGCAGCGTCTTTAACGAGTCATTGCCAGTGATTCCTTGATTTGCACAGACCAATCTGAGCTGTTTTTGTATCTATAATACCGGTATGTTTCTGCTATTTTTGTCTCATTATCGCTTCTAAGCTAAATCTCTAGAAATTATAGCTTTTCGTGGCAGTGATTTTCAGACGTATCTTATTGCCGCACTTATCGCGAGTAACTCTGCATAAAATACAGAGTTGTTTTGTCCCAGATTTCTCTTCCGGGCATAAGGATGGAGTTTCATTATCAACTTGGTAGAAGGCACATTCGGTTTCCGACTCCGTTTACAAGCCATCCTTGAACTGTTGTATTTCATTTGCTATCGATAGACTTTCATTAATGAGTACAGAGTCAAACTGAAATCTTCTGGATGATATTTTATACTATTTGCATTTCTTAGTCAAAGCAGTGATAGGTGTGGTCCCAGAGGGTGGATGTTTGTCCCAATCTGTTGACTCTGCTGATTCAATATTTAGCAAGATATTCGATGCACACTCAGAAAGGGGAAAAAATAAGCATTTTATATTTTTATTTTACTTATACAGCTAAATGCATCTCTTGGTTTAAGAAATTCCTACCTTTTTGTTGCTTTTCAAAATATTTCATACAAAACAAATAGTTTATAAAACGCCTGTGAATGTTTATCAGGTAATTTTAGAACACACACACACACAAAAAAAGTTTTGTGCAAGTGATAGAAATGTAGAGAAGAGAAGTATGCCAGTTTGAAATTCGAAATCCGGTAAGTTTTAGGAATCGACGTTGGTTTTGTATAGAAAAATACTATTTACCTGATTTTGAAATGATAGCAGTTTGGAATTATTGTAGGAAATGCTACGCAACTGTAATTGTAACTCAGTTATGTAACTATAATGCGCCATTTAGTTGAGTGCGCAGATGAGTAAGAGTAACAGTTATGCATGCAGACTTGTAAAGTTATGACGATAATGCTTTTTTACTTTTTTTGTCCTTTTTAATTGATGCAAATATAATAACCCGTTGAGTTTTAGTTACATTTTCTCATGTTTGGATGCCAATGTGCTTAGTGTTGCATTCCCATTATTAACGATTAACGATTTTCAATTTTGCACCATTTTCAAGAGGATTACAGATGAAAATTTTACTTTTATAACCTTCGCTTTGGATGTAACATTCTTTAAACTGTAAAAACATGGCTTTTGAAGAAAATTAAAAACAATTATAAAGAAAATGAACTACTGAACGAACCAACACTACTAAACTAGTTTCAAGTTGCTTTAACAGACGAAAATGTTAGGAGTGACGTTTTATACAGTTCTTTTTATTTTAACTACTAATTATTTTATTTTGTGAGCTTTTCTGAATTCTCTAGCATTTCCTCGCCAAGATGTAAATTAGTTAAGATAAGCAAGAATATTTGAACTGTTGGAGCGAAAAGATTAGACAGAGTGTGATTTCGCTATTGTGAAAGCACGTTGTTAATTTCTTTCTACCAGCTGTTAATCATAATATTAGCTAGCCAGGTTATTATCCTGCCGGTGTAGATATCTAAGTAAACCTATAAGCTGTGTATTCTTGCTCTATTCCTTAAATTTACTGTTACATTATCCTTTAAATTATCACAGCAAATGGTCGGTGTAAGCACGTAAGTTCGAACTTTCTGTTAAATATTTTGTATTTAATAAAAGGGACTTTTATACCCTTCCTCTGGTTGTGTTCATCTTCAAGCCTATGCGAGAATTCGCAAGGATCTCTAGGACAGCTCTAGCCACATTTTATGATAGGTTAAGCATACTAGATCGTGTATCTGGGGCCCGAATAAATCCGTACAAATGGCCCAAGATCAGCCCACATTCTCGCAGTCCCTATTGAACGTCGCAGACCGCACCGGTTGCTATAAATCCAATGGAATGGTTTGGCTTCTTAGTGGATAAAATGCGCGCCTCAATGATACCCGCTGTGACATTCGATGGGAGAGCACCGGTCACAACATTTTTGAAAAAACTGGACAACTACTTTTTCTGTACTCGGTACCGGAAGTACAAAGGATAACGATAGCGACTATCGCCCTACGAAGGACAAGCTTTGAGCTGGTTCAAAGGGACCTGTAAATTTTTAGTGGAGAAGTAGGCAGTGAGGCATATACGTTTGAAAGGTTCAAAACCGCCCTTGTAAAAGCATTCCCCGTGGTCAGAGTAAAGTTAGAAGCTGAATTATGCAGGAGATATCAAAGGGAAGTCGAGGAGTTAACAGAATTTATTTAAAGAATTCAAGTCATTAATTTACTGTATGGTAAAAAGCCCGACACCGAAATCATTTAGATTATTTTACCCCGACTATTGCCCTAGATGCAAGATTTTATTGAATTGGGAAGGAGGGAGAAAATGCCTTATAATCTTTTAGTTCAGGCGGCATTTGTAGAATCTTTTGATTTGTCGAAGCAGAAGACGTAAAAAAAGTGCACTGCCTTCGATGGACTCGAACTCCGGACCTTTCAGTTGCTATAGGAAGGAATGTAGTAAGAAAAAAAAAAACCTTACAAGTTGACTAAATTTACAATGTCCAACATTATAACATTAAGATTTTTTATTCTGGAATAATGAAATCTGTAAAAAAGTTCCTTCTAAGCAACATAACTTACTTACGTGACTGTCATTTTCAGTTAATCATTGGAAGTTTAAACGATCTGTTGCGCTTTATATGCATAACATTTAAAGAGTGTAAGTTTGAAATATTATAATCTGAAACAATTTAATACAAAGGCCAAAATAAACATCCATATAATGTCTGAATGGAACACTGCGTCCGCTGTTTGATTTTGTTGGAAGCAGTAGTATTTAGTAAAATGATTCCAAAATCGCATTAGATAATTCTACAGTGTGAACGTAACTCATTAAAAAGGCTGCATAAACTCCCGTTACAATTTATAGGCAGAGTGACAGTCGAACTATGAATGTGAAAGAATACAAACAGTTAAAACATTAAAACAGACTTCTGCCCAACAGGACGGTAGGTATTTTAAGTTACATACGTAACCCTGCTGGCCTTCTAATCGTTTAAAGTCGTGGTAAACATGGACATAAAGCTTATTATATCAATAAAGAGAATCTTCAGAAGAGAATCTTTAGAAGCAAACTGTGATATCGAGGTTTAGTAATGCAATTCATGGATTAAAACGTTTTATTGAATTGTTACCATAGAAGACTGTCTCTTTAATAGTTCAGACATCAGTGGTTATTTAGACAAACTAAAGTTATTTATATCCCAGGGAACTGTGTCACCTCCATCCAGTTACCGTACTTTATAGTTTGCGAAGAATGATGACCTCTTTTTGTGAACTAGATAAGAGTTTTCCGATTTTAGACTTCTCTGTTTCTGTTTGCATTGCTGCTGGTATCTAAACACCTGTAGATACAAGTTCTCAATTTCTGAACGCACCTTTTAAGGTGGAGTATAGGCGGCTGGCTTTGAATGGGTTGCCCTGGAAACCTGAAACATGCTCTCTCAAGGATAAATCCGTATTTTGACCCCCTTTTCTTGATCCCCTCTGTTGCGAAAAGGGATGGAATCCGGCAGCGGAGAGAAAGGTTTTCCAAGTCCTCCTCTCCACCTGAGGGATTTGAGGTTTGCTTTCATTTCCCTCGCTCTTATCCATTGTGATGGAACCCAGTGAGCCGGTGTCCCTTTGTGGTTTGCCTGCCTCCTGCCTCTGAGGATCCCATTGCTCTTCCGCATCCAGGAAAGGGATCAAGCTCCAAATTGTGATTTAAACCTCTTCGTTCCGGCCTTTCCTGTGATTTTTTTCTTCCCTCTCCCTCTCTTACGCCTTTTTTTCCATTTGGATAGGCTCTTCTCTCCTTCTCCAACTTTTATTTTTCACGTGCTTTCCTAAGATTCTATTTATTTGTAGATTCAAGTTTTTCACTCTTTTGCTTTATCTTGAAGCTCCATGAGAATATTTATTCTTTTAAAGGTGGGTATTTGTATTTTTGTCTTCAGAACATGCATTTTCAATTCGCTACTTCGAATTGTTATTCATCTGCTTGTTTTTTCTGAGTACATTGCGATCAAGAATACGTTATGGTCACATCTGGGGTAAATGGTATATTTCAGACATTTTTCTTCATGAGAACGCGCGAATGTACATTAGATACCCAAATATGCATATTCAAATAGACAGACATAAAACAGGATTATGTTTACTCTTGAAATGTTTGTTTCAAGCATTAGTGAAAGCTTTAATTTAGAGCTTGAAAGAACTTCAGGAGAAGGCCGAATCTATCGAATTTCCTTCGATTAAGTTAATAATCACTTTCGAAGTCTTGCTTGTGACATTATCAAAAATATAATAATTTGATTTAAGTAACTACAATGGAACATAGTGAGAGTTTAAAAGATAAAATGACTCTGTATTGAAAGAATAAATACCTTAGAGATTTTTGAAAGGCGTTTGAAAAGAAATCCGTTTTGCTTTTCTTTATATAAATGAATATTTAATTGACTTGAGTAAGTAAGTAATGAACGAAAAGATAAAATCTCTCATAACGCTCCATATAAATGCATTATTCGTTTATTTTTGTTAACAGTGAAATACGAACTTACTTAGAAGAAGAAAAATTGTAGGATAATGATCACATTTAGCAAGGGTGTATCATTAGGACTATTTGGCGATTCATAAAGAAGTAAATGAATAAATGATAATTCTTATAAACGTTAGTCTTAGACATATACAAAACATTTGTTTTTGTTATAGCTAGGATGATTAATTCAATATTAAATGACCAATGCACCATATACCTATTTATCTATTAGTCATTTAACAGTGAAATGTGCACGTATATTTATATGTTTATATTTGTCAAGAGCGGTAACGGTAATCACACTATCAACTTCGAAACAGAAATAAGCTTCTGCTCATACCAAAGTATTTGCCGTTCTCACTTTTCCCAAACTGTTTCAGGTCTTGTAATTCCTTAGATTTTCATGTCCGTTAATTCCTAATTAAATTGTCAAAAATTTGTTTCCTGAAGAAACTTCTTTTTCAGTATTTAAGTCAAAATAAAAACAACAACAACCAAAAAAAAAAACCTCTACTTTTTATAGTATTATTTTATAATTCATGCAACTATATGTAGTTATTTGCTTATATTTTATTGCTTTAAGTTTAGTTTATCTATTTTGTTTTAGTCCGTATTTGTTCTATCTATTCATTATTTACTATGTACTTTTTTATTATAATTTTCACGTTTATATATTGAATATTTTTTGTCCAAACGGTAATTTACCCAGGAGGACTATTAATTTCGTTTTAGCACTTTACGTTGGTTCACTTTTCAAACTGTTGCCACCAAATATTAGAGCCCAGTGTTATATTTAAAGAAATAAAGTAATGAAGAATCTCCATAAATGTATGTATGTTTCTGGCATTGTGATAAAACAACGGTACCTAAAGACATCCAATTTTGAATAACGTACGTTTCCTCCGAATATGGGCATCTAGAAGCTCAAAGTTAGAATTTGGAATTTGTTTTGTTATCTATTTCATATTTTGTAAAACTTTAACGAATTTCTGATTAACATACTTACGGATTTCAAAGCGAGCAATGGCAACGTCGTACTGAAAAAACATTTTTATCTGCAGTGCGCGAGACTGTGTATCGGAAATTCTAAAGGTATGCTCATTTTAAAATTATTTTGCGATATTGCTGTTGAGTTGTAAGTGCGAAGAACATGATATTTATTAAATAAAGGTAACACATAAAACGTTAAAAAAACGCTCCTTTGGGTGTACTGTAAAATCTGAAAGCTTTTAGATTTTTTGTTCTTTATAATTTTTTATGTAATTCATAATTCGGGGTCACGTAGCCGCAATTGTTTGAATTTAATTGCTATTTTGTGGATAGACGTTTGAATTCTGAAATTAGCCTAAGAGATATAGGTTGCTGAAATCTGGACGACTTCGATTATTCCTGATTAGTTTGCTGACATTTTGGAGGAATCTAAAAAACTCACATTTGAGCATCCAGAAACGATATTTTTAAGAGTGTTCTGCTAAATGCTTTCCTTTCTTTGACTACTATATAAATAGAGGGTTGCAGGTAATTGTTAGAGAACTGAGAGATGAGTTAGCTGTTTGGAAACTGGAATGGAGTTAAATTTGCTATTCAGCAACTTTAGTGTTTACCCTGTGGACTATTTAGCAGTCCTTTTACGTGTTTTAAAATGCAACGTGATGAATTTCTACCGAAACATGGCTACATTTTTAATACAATTAGAGCATTATGTTGTGTTCCTCCCTGCACTATTTGTGGTTGTTTGTCTCCTTTTATAAAATATGTTATTATTTGAAGCTGTAACAAAGGTTCAATTTTCATTTTCATCTGGCATTTTATTCAGAAAATCTTTAAGAACTGTTAAAATGTAACATTTGGGCTTTTGTTGATAACTGAATATCAGATGACTAGAATAGAAGAGAAACACGCCAATGTGACAATCAAAATCGCTGAAACAACCTTGTATTTGGCGTCATTTACTAAAAACACTCAAACGACTTCGAGGGCAGCTATAGGTCCCTACTCATCAGGAGAACAAAATATCTAGAAAGGGAAAGCAACCTCAGTAACGGCTTTTTTATACCCTCGGGTAGAACTACGCGCGAGGACACTACTGTGTACCGTAAACCCTTTGCAGTTTCTTTACCACTCCATGTTAAGTCAGGCCACCCTGTTAAGCAAAAAATGGCTTCTTTTTGCTATTATGTATTTCGCGCGCTCAAAGTTTGTTCCACAGAATCTTTGCTTACCAATAAACTTAATTATTTAAAAGCAGTTGCTATTGACCGAGGATTTTCTCCCGTGATCATTGATAAAGCTGTTAAAAAATTTTCAGATTCCCATCATAGAAGACATTCCACTGTTAGAAATAATATTAATGATCTTGTCGTGCTTCCATTTTATCCTTCTGTTAGTTATAAATTTACACGGATTCTCCACAAATTCAAATTTCAGGTCAGTTTCTCTCCTATCAATAAAATTCACGGTTCGACTCTAAAAGATTGCGTTTCTGACTTTAATTCTTGGGGAATTTGTATATCGTGTCAGTGTGGCTTGAAATATATTGGCCAAACAAAAAGAGCTTTAAAGTTTCGTATCAAGGAACATGAATCTTATGTCCGAAAGGGCGAAATTAACGAGTCTTCAATAGCGTATAATAGTTGGAAATTTAATAATTTTGACTTTGGATCTGCAAAAATTATCCAAAAAGCTTCTTCCGTTAGTGAATTGGATTTTTGAGGCTTTTCATATTCACAAAGATTTAGCAATGATTTTAAGTCTAATCCAGTCCTTCCTAACGCATGTAAAATTCTATTAACATAATTCTTGATTATTATTTCTGCCGATAGATGGCGTTGCCTCCTCGCGCGTGTGCCTCCTCCTCGTTCTATCCGAGGGTATAAAATAGCCGTTACTGAGGTTGCTTTCCCTTTCTAGATATTTTGTTCTCCTGATGAGGAGGGACCTGTAGCTGCCCTCGAAATCGATTGAGTGTTTTTAGTAAATATACGCCAAATACAAGGTTGTTTCAATGATTTTGATCCGATGACTAGTTTTCATTTGCATATGTGTTAAGATCTTTTTTTTTTTTTGGATTATTTTTGTATCAAAAGAAACGTAGTGAATAAATAAATCAAAAAACTTTTCTAGTGTATTAATTCTTCCATAGGTGCTATCTTTATTCCTTTCTATTTTGTTATTTTAAAGATGTTATTTTTCTAACTTAAAAAAGTATTTATTTTTTAAGATTTTACTGTAAATGAAACCAATATTTCATTTTTAAACGAATAATAGTCTTTAGCAGCATATGTACCCCACTATAAGACACAGACTATTTTTTGTCCTACTGGGGTAAATATGCTGCTTAATAATAAACATTTCGCCCTTTTTATGACATTTTAAGACACCCTCAAAACTTAGTAATGTACGGAACTTAAATTTATGTTATCTCTATTTAAAAACAATAAAAAATATTAAAAAAAAGGATTAAATGTTTGTAAAATACACCCTAATTTCAAACTTTTTTTTACATAGCATTTTAAGGTACTTCTAAAAATATGAGACTCCGACACCAAAAAAGATTAAAAAAGATTAAAATATTAATAAAAAATAAAAAACTGGAAATTACTAATAAAAAACATAAACATAAAAAATTATACGTTTTTAAGATTCTTTTTTCTAATTCATGCGAACATTCTCCATCTATCACACCTTCATAGTTGAATACGGAATTTCCTTTATTAATTTCTTCATTGCATTGTCAGAAACTAACTTAAACTAAACTTGAAACGCTTCTTAATCTTTTCTAATCGGATCACTGGTTGGTTGTCATTGGTGTTGTTTTTCATGTCTACGGGTTAGCAGTGAGAAGATGATATCGATTTAAAACAGGGTTCCAGGATCAGGGTAACAGTTTTTTGCAATGAATTACGCTTAGAGACAAAGGCCGAATCTCCTAATCTTCTCTCACTCTTGCTTTTTTTTTAAAATTTTTCCTTCTTTTTTTTAGAAATTTTCTCACTATTTGTACACATTTCATAATTGTTAATTCAAACTGACATTTTGCGCAAACTCGCTTCACATCACTTTTTTTTTGTTGGAAAACTTTAAAAGTTTATCTGATCAGATTTAAGTTGCGTCCAGAGACTTTTTGTGACTGCAGCGTCGGTGAACATGTGCTTCTTGTGTGTTTCAAATGTGACAGTTAAAGAAAGTTCTTGAAACTGGCGCTGAAAACATCAACGTTAACTGGCCTCCAGATTTTCGTTTGTTTATTTCCAAGAAAAGTGTCTTTGACTATTTTTGTAAATTCATTGTAAATCTTTGTAATCCTTCATAAAAAAATTTGATTAAAATTTTTCTTTTACTGTTTATTATTTTGTAATGTGTTTCATACTTACTTTTGTAAGTATGAACTTCTGCTCTGATGCGTTGCGGTACATGGAGAATTCTTTGTGTTTTCAACAATATAAAAGTTGATCCAATTCAAATTACATATTTAGTCGCCCGACAGAAAAAAATGTAACTTCTCAATGTACTTGTAAGCGCGTGGAGGAAAACAAAAACGACAGTTAATGAAAAATGTCTCGTTAAAAGTATAGGTCACGCAGACAATCATTTTGATTTGTCTATCATACCCAAAAGCAATATCCATAATAGCTTGAGTCAAAACTTCACAAAGGCAGACGTTTTCAGAGGATTCACCCTTCATCAGAGCTATGAATTTTCCCCCTAACTGCAGATAAGTTGATTATTTCAGCAGTTCCAGTCGAACTCGCTTCAAAAGTATAGCTTTTCGGAACATCATCTATTTATTAGCATATATCTTCAATACGTTATGAAATGATTTAACTAATTACGACCTGAGAGAAGTAAGCAAATTTCCAACTTTTACTATAGTTCTTCTTATCGTTTTTTTCCCTTTTGTTTCTGTCTTCTTTCTCAGCGCTCCATAACCTGTTTTCTAATGGAGAAACAAATTTTCTCATCTTTCACTCAAAGAGTCGGAGTTAGGGACTTAGCGTCCACAGGAAACTTGGTCTTCTTAGAAGTTAAGTCTCAGAAGCACTTTTCGTCGAATATCTGCAAACACACAATTAATTTGTCAAGCTTTTTTCTCAGAAAAGCCTACTAGTGGAATATTGTTAGAAAAATATAATTTTAAATACATGATTAAGGTTAATTTTAAACATAATTATAAAGTGACATACAGTCAAGAAAACCTAAAATTAAAAAATTATTTTATTATACCACCTTTCTTACTTTACTTCCAAATGTTATGTAGGGAAGTTTGCCTATTAAAAATAACGGTGTGAAAGCAAGACGTTTTGCAGACAATGCTGAGCAGCGCTTTTGAAGTTTAGAATGACTCGTTGGAAATAAGTTCAAGTGCTGTTTTCATCATCTTAGTGTCAAATGAATAGACTAAGCTATTCATGGAAAAGTCGCCAGGTTTCTACGCATTATAAATAAACTTAATGCTGAAAATTATGATTTCTTTCCTCATAAACACAGTACACAAAGCGACTATATAAGGTATTTATTTCTTCCTCCTTTCTTCGCATACCTTCGTGCTGTAGTGGTCAGCACCCTGGTAGCGTATTCCAGATGTCCGTGGTTCGAGTCCCGGCGAAGGCGCTGCTCATTTTTCAATATATCTGCTTCAAAAATGCCTAATGTCTCTACAACTATATTATAAAGCTTCTAAAGCATTAGTCTTCAACATAAAGTTTCAGTTTAAGAAATGGATGAAATAAAATTGGATTTAAGTCAAATTGAGCTTCACAATTTTTCTCGTGGCCAGTTTTGCAAATTACCAACTTTCTGTCTTTCCTTTGTTTTCCCCATAATGTCTTTGTAAGAATAAAGAACGAAAAATTGTAAAGAAAGGAATAAAAGTATTTGTAAGAATAAGGAACTTACTTATTGGAACTTCCTATCCAGACAGCACGTATAAAAGTTTAATTTGATATGTATTTACTAAAAGGTACTAGATGACAGAAATTATCGTAATCGTAAAGCTTATCTTAATTTATTCATTTATAAAGTGAAGCAATGGGTCTACGGAAAATCTTTCAAAGGATATATAACAGCACAATCATTTTATAACATCTTAAATTTCCCATTTTTTCCTTTCAGAAACTATAAGAAAGAAGTTTTATCAGCAGCCAGAAGAAAGAATTTTTGTCAAAACATGTGTTATTGATATTAGTTAATGTTGTTAAACCAAACTGAGTGAAGTACTTATTTAAAATCATATCTTTATGATCTTTGGTTAATCATGCCGATATTTCGGCAAATTAGGTAGCGTTCCTTACAAATACTCATTCAAAGAACTAAAGAAACGATTTTTTAATAACACAAAATGGTCCCAAATCCAAAAAGGACAAAATCCAGAAAGAAAACCTGTGCAGCTCCGTCACTACTTAATGCTAGACCTGAAATCATGAATTCTCAAGTAGCAAAAGGAAATGATTAAACTTCGACCATTCATGCGAGCTGTGGTGCGTTTTCTGAGATACTAGAACTCTAGCTTGGGAAAAGAGTCATAACAAAAGAACCTTTTCCTTTAAAAGTGGCGACCAATCGGCCGAGGGTCCATTTGAGGTCGACAGCCATAGAGCCATTTTTCACCCTACCAATTACAAGATTGCTTCTCTGTAGAAGATTCTTTCCATCCCTTATCCCGGCGAAGATCCCAACCTCCATCAA
Organism: Stegodyphus mimosarum; assembly: GCA_000611955.2. NCBI lineage: Eukaryota > Metazoa > Arthropoda > Arachnida > Araneae > Eresidae > Stegodyphus > Stegodyphus mimosarum. The sequence goes on along the minus strand of KK118054.1, from coordinate 316,880 downwards.
GTTTGGCAGAGATAACTGATCTCGAGGATCATGAATTGAGTGTCACGGAAGAGCACTATTTCACTATTATCTTGAGAAATTCTTTATGCAGTTCAGTTTGTCAATATTTCTCATCCTTACTAACTGCAGCCTTAACAAAAGCTTTTCGTCTATGACAGGCATTGAGAAAACGTATAAGGAAAAATAATAAAGCGATAATCAGCACAAAATGAGGAAAATACTAAACAAAATAGCATTGAAATATTTAAGGAAATCACTAAATCTGGGAATACTTCGCTTATATAAAAATAGAAGGATTAAAAGACTGGAAGAAATATGAATCCCGTTCCTGTACCCGGAAGTTTCTGAAAAGTTTCTAATTTCATTGCAATGAAAACACTCGAATGGGAATATTTTATATTTATTCCAACTATCTTTGACTCAAAAACTTAAGTTTGATTCACAGATTTTAAAAGCTAATTTTACACTTTCCCGCAAAAAAAAAACACTCATAAAATTGTATTAAAATTAAACGATTTTACAAAATAAAAAACATTTGATGTGACAAGGAAGGCAACAAGCTTTAAGTAAATTATAACTTCCGATTGATAGTTTGTAAATAAAATCTAATTGGTCTATAAATTTTATGGCTTACTTTTCAAACACTACTCATTTATAATTATTCTATTCTTCCATACACTGGACAACGAAAACTATACGCGCTTATGTATACATCCGTTCTCAGGCTTTGATTTGAAAATGTTGCATCTTTCGTTGTATATCATCTGATCGTATAATGTTTCGGATTTCCAAATCAGTCACTTAACAATCAAACAATTTTTAAAAGAACCGTATCTTTAGAATTCCCGACGGACTGTTAAATATTACCATATATTTTTTCCAGACTTTCTTTGTTTATAATGTTGCGAATTTTGTACATATATGGATAATTTTAGAGAAACTGTATGTGAAATTGTGTATTTTTTTTCTGTATAATGTAGTATAAACATCTAGGAGGCGGATGCTATGCCGAGAAATAATAATACAGCGGCAATATTGAGTAATTTTAACATTGAGTAAATGCTAATTTGGCAAGGTATCGCCAAGCTGGCAGCGGTTTTGTCGACTAATTTTTTCGTCAAATTTGACAAGAAATTTCCAAAAGTCGCCAAACTTGGAAACCATTTGGCAACATTTGATCCGGTTCCTGTATTACCATAATAGATATTGTAAGTGAATAACTGTAACTGTATCCAGCCCTAATATGCCCTCCAGTAATTTCGAAAAGCAGTACTAGAAATATCTTGGCCGGCTGGGTGAAAACTGTGTCAGGCCGGAGAGAGAGCATTTGTTCTCAGTTGCTGTTAACTCAAAGCGACTTCCGAAAGCTTCGCCTTTTAGATGCGTTTTGCGTTCTGTTGTGTACCTAGTAGTTTGAAGTAGAACACAGATTGTGCTCTGAGATACTGTTAAGAACTGTATTAGTACTTCTGTTGAAATTTCTAGAACTTAAGTGCTCTTTTGATAGTTTTTACCTCTTTTGTTAATTTTTACGGACTTGTGTGCATTCAATCTATTACGAACTCATACGCAATATTAATATCAGTTTTAAGTTTTCTTAATAAGATGACCAAATATTTAATATATCATTTTAGCTCTATTTATTGAACATCACTTTCTTCACACCTACACCACATAAAATTCAACAACAAAATTACAAAATCTTTAAAAATTAGTATATCTTCAGAGTAATGACATCTTTTCTTTATTGTAGCTATATTATTTATATTTGTTGTATTATTTCTTTAAAAATAATGCATAGAGATATCATGTAGTGGCAACATAATCTTTTTATTTAAAAAATTATTCGACAGGAAAGTGAAACAACTACAAAATTGAGGATTAAGCCCAATATACACGGTGTTTATAAAGTCCCGGACCCATTTTGATGTTTAATAACTCATAAAATAATGAAGATATAAACAAACGAATGGCATTTATTGATGAAATAACTTATATATTTTCCTTTTCGGGTTTGAATATCTTTACTTTTGTAAATATCGTCTGCGCGTGTGGTTAATTTCATTTTACAGTCTAAATATCTGTACTTTTCTAAATATCGTCTGCTTATTAATTGCATTTTTCTTTCTTTTGTTTTTGGCAGCTATTGCAATGTTATGTTTACTTTTGATGTGTTTGTTCTAGTACTTTTGTATGCGATGTTTTATTCGACCGGACATTAAGGAGAGTACATACACCACAAGAGAAAGCACAGATTTTATGGTGGTTCATAGAAACGAAATCCATAATGCAAACACAGAGAAATTGCAGAAGAATTTACCAAAAAGATCCTCCATCTAAAAGCAGCATCTTGCGGTGGCTTACAGGAGGAGAGTGTCGAACATTGACGACCTAAAAGCCAGAATTACAACCGCAGTAGCCTCTGTGGATGCCGACATGCTCGCCGGTACCTGGCGTGAAATTGATTATCGACTTGATATTCTCCGTGCGACGAAGGGGGCACACGTGGAAGTTCATTGACAAGGGTCATGAAACTTTTTGAGTCATCTAACCATTTATGTTATTAATTTTAATCTATCTTTATTATTTTATGAGTTATTAAACATCAAAATGGGTCCGAGACTTTATGAACACCCTGTATTTAATTGCTACATAATAAAGGCTGGTCTTCGTAATATATTCTTAAGCTAATTCTCGTGTCATGTAGTATAAATCCAAGAATACACTTAATGCTTATAACTGTAATATGTTATTCCAAATCCTATGCATTTCTTAAATACGAAATTTGAGAATTTTTGGGTTAACCTCATAACAAATTTTTTTGCAAAAGTAATATTCAGAGCTTTAAGCAAATTATCGCTTCCCCTTTACCAATTTTAGCCAAAATATAATATGTTGTTCCCATCGATAAAAACTCTTAAATACTAAAATTGGAAAATTTTGAAATATATTTTAATAACGTTTTTCATTAAAAATTGTTGTGGGCTTTAACTAAAGTACCACTTCCTGTGGTCCAATTTTAGCCAAAATCTAATATCACTGTAGAAAACTTAAATACGGAAAACAGAAATTTTTGGAAGTTTTATGTGTGAGACATATTGGGCGAAAACAATTCTCAGACAAACATCATTCTAAACACAATGAAAACATGTTATTGGAATCCTAATTCATGTTTATTCATTGAAAGCTCACTATTGAATTTTTAGACTGAACGCATTACCTCCCTTACGTATGTATATAACTTGGTGGAAGATATAAAGAAATCTTTCTTAGTAATTTATAAGATACTTTGAGAAAGATAATTTACTAAAATAACTTCAGATGTTTTATAAATGCTCACACTACTGTTTCAGCATCTGTTTATATCGTAAATATCTGTTCCGATGTCAAATTAAAATGAAATATATCAAATTTATGCCCTAAACAAGTTAGAAACTCAATAAGAAGGGAAATTGACGGTTTTTAATATAAAACTTTTTTTTTTTACCGAAAAGCGCCAACTAATTATTTTTTTAATCTTTAATCTTATAATTTGACACTGTGATACAGTTTTCCCTATAAGCTGTCTTTCCAACCTTATTGTTTTCTATATGCTCAGCAGTCACGTATAACAGAATGAATGTTGAAATGGCACTAAAACAGTTATCTGAGTTTGCAATTATTGCACAATTCCTTTGCGAATTCTAATAAGCTTTTATTTAGTTCACTCAGGGTGTTTCATTGTAAGTGAAATTTTTTCAGAGATTTTTAACCTATTTCCCGATAAGTTATCGAGTCCAAATTTTGTACAAACACAGTTGGTCCATAAAAATGCTTCTTAGCCCAAGTGGCAATTTGCCCAGAAGGGCTATTAATTTCGTTCTGGCATTTTGCGTTGGTTGACTATAAAGGTCAATTCACTTTTCAAATTGCTGCCACCAAATGTTAGAGCTCTGCAATATATTTAAAGAAATTAAATAATGAAGAATCTGCATGAATGTATGTATCTTTCCCGCACTGCGAAAAAACAACGGTACCTAGAGATATCAAATTTTGAATAACGTTGTCCTCCATTCGAATACGGGCATATGGAAGCCCTAATCAGAAATTGGTTTTATTATTTGCTTCATATTTTGTCAAACATTAAAGAACTTTTGATTAACAAACTCAACGATTTCAAAACGAGCAATGGCAACATTGTACGAAAAAAAAACATTTTTATCACCAGCGCGCGAGACTGTGTATCGAAAATTCTAAAGATATGCTCTTTTAAATATTTTACGATATTGCTGCTGAATTGATTTGATTTTATAGATTAAGTGCGAAGAACAAAGAAGAAAAACGAATATGAAACGAAATTTCACACTTACATAAAATCTGACTGTAATGTAACTGAAAAAAAAATAGATAGCTACATAACTCCGTTAATGATTTACTCAGTCTTAAAATATTATTGGTTGCGAATCTTTTATACGATTGCCCCGTCATAATGGGAAAGGGGTAGCTACATATCAGGAATCGAGAAATATAAATGATGTGAGCGGGATTAATTATAACTAAATACATTGCTTTTATACGCATTTTAGTCGGCGACGGTTGCAATGAAATTACTCGTAATTATTTTCCATTTTATTTAACGACAAATTTAAATTTTCTGAGCATTTCGTTAGTCTTTGGGTGGAAAGCATTATAACGCTTCCTTGATTTTCGCTATTATTAATTTTTTCGAGTTCCCCTGGTTAAGTTGTCGTGCACCTTCAGGGGTATGCGTACAACACGTGGAAACTCATGTTTTTAAATGTAAGTAAACTTAATATAGAAAGAAAGATATTTTTATAGATTAAAAAGACATTTCTATATATTAGAAAGATTTTCAACTACATTGCACGATTATACTATGTTATTCTTAAACAATTATAGATTAAAAACTAAAATAAATGTGAAACAATTTAGTTTTGCATATTTAACATTTGAAATAATTTATTTAATAAATTCATTTTGCAGATTGAAGGTCGTACCTTTTTAACTAGCGCAGTGCCAATACATTGCTTTTTAGAACATATGATCCTATAAGGCCTATAGCTAAAGCACAATTTTATATAAATTTTTAGAAAAACTTTTACCACCTTACAGTATTTTAAATTGTTTTAGACGTTTAAACAGTGGTTCTATCATAAAATCATAGTCTCCTAGACTATTAATTAAGTTTAAACTATGATTCTCGCTGGTTACATAAAATTTTGCCACGGAGACGAGAATTTCGTTTGTAGTAGACTTGGTATTTATACAGGGTGTTTATAAATTCCCGGACACATTTTGATGTTTAATAATTCATAAAATAATGAAGATATAAACAAACTTACGGCATTTATTGATGGAATAACTTACATATTTTCCTTTTCAAGTTTGAATATCTTTACTTTTGCAAATATCCTCTGCGCGTGTGGTTAATTTCAGATAATTTCATTTTCCAGTCTAAATATCTGTACTTTCTAAATATCATCTGCTTATTAACTGCATTTTTCTCCCTTTTGTTTTTAGCAACTATTGTTTGGCAACTAGAGGCACAAAGGGATTCTCCAAAGGTTAATGTGTGGTGTGGACTAATGCACGACCGAATCATTGGGCCTTTCTTTTTTACAGAAAAGACGGTCTCATCAGTCGTATACTTAGACATGTTGGAAAACTTCGTATTTCCACAACTAGAAGAGCTTCAGCCACATGTCTTTTTACAACAAGAAGGTGCACCGCCTCATTGGGTACCATCGTTCGTAGTTCTTTGAATGACCATTTTACAGGAAGATGAATTGGGCGAGGAGGTCCAATTCCTCGGCCACACAAATCGCCTGATATAACGCCGCTGGACTTTTTGCTTTGGGGATTTGTAAAGGACAACGTTTACAAGAGGAGAATGTCGAACATGGATGACCTAAAAGCCAGAATTACAACCGCAATAGCCTCTGTGGATGCCGACGTGCTTACAGGTACCTGGCGTGAAACTGAATATCGACTTGATATTCTCCGTGTGACGAAGGGGGCACACGTGGAAGTTCATTGACAAGGGTCAGGAAACTTTTTGAGTCATCTAACCATTTATGTTATTAATTTTAATCTATCTTTATTATTTTATGAGTTATTAAACATCAAAATGGGTCCGGGACTTTTATAAACACCCTGTATTTTGATAAGAGACGTTGTTTTTTAGAAACATTTAGAATAACCTTTAGTACTGTAGACTGCAATCTTTGAAGCAAACGTTTCTTAGCTTTTTGCAGCAGTTACCCATGCAAGCGACTTATACAGTAAAAGTTATCAAGTTATCTTCAGATCTTCCCTTAGTTTCAATGGCGGCTTTATTTTCCGTGTAAACTAATCACTTCCACGGCCAGACTTTGATCTGTCCTATGTTTGGGCTGACGATTTACGCACGCTAGCCCCTATAGTAATTATCAAAAAGATGGAAGGTCAAGATCAACGTCTTGAAAACACAATATAACAGCTCGAAGAAGCATTTACCATCAAAAAATATAAAAGACCATAAAAGGCAATAAAAGTAAATTATATATATATATGGCCTTATAAAAGCCTATTATAAATTAACAAACATGCAAACGTTGTTAAAATATTTTAATTAGATATGTAATGCATTTTTACTTAAGCGAATTAGATACATTATTAAATAAATAAAAATTTATTACTAAAAACTGCGTTTACTGCTTTTAAATCATTTGATTTGTTTAGCAATAATAAACGAGTTAAATCTGAAAGACAATTAAGTGTCTTATGTTTCATCGAATGTTAACACACTGCTGCGTAAAATGTAAAAATATTTTACTTCGGGCAGTGGCAACAGTGATTGTGAGTGGAAGATTACAGTACTTTATTTCGAGCAGTGGTTATACATTGCTTTCAGATCGTCGAGTTTGTTAAACAAAAAATTCATTAAACTCGCATAAATTATAAAGTAAATTAAATACAAAACCGGAATTCAAAATTCAGATTTTCAGGAACATATATACTCATATATAACTATGTATGTTGAAAATTTTATGGCTCTATATGCGGCAATAAGCTTTGTTAATTTAACATTTGATAGATTTTCATACTTAACTTTCCACAGTGTGATACTCAGAAAGTCTTCATTTTTTAACAAAAGTCATAATATGGTTCTTGAAGCTTCGTAACTTCACGTATTGTTTTCGGCCACGTTTTCTGTAGTGAGCTAAAGCATCGCTTAAAATAGCGATTAAGAATGAATATTAAGTGCAAAAGTATATGAAATAAAGATCTGGTTTGAAGAAGAAAAAGGGCGCAGTGCAGTTTTTGAACGAGAAATAGGGATCTTATATACATTAAATACGTGACGACATTTTTTCATTTAATTTATTTCTTATTTTCTGAATCTAAGTTTCAGTTAGTATATTTTAATAATATGATTGATTGAAGCTTTATCTAAAGGCCTGCATCATTGCAGTTACACAAGAAACGAGGATTAATTTTGAAATACCGCATTTTAAAGTGATTTACGACAAGCAGTTATTATTTTTGAGATGGAAAGAGAAAATAACCAAATTAAATTGAAGGGGTTATTGCCATTGCTATTTGAACTGGATAAAAATAGTTGGAGTTATAGGAAAATCGCAAGCAAATTCACAGATTCCAAAATATGTACTAGCAATGATAAATAAGAAAGAATATATTAATATATATTAGTAATCATAAATAAGGAAAGAATACATTACTATATACTAGTAATGATAAATAAGAAAGAATATATTATGATAATCCCATTCTCGGTTATCAAGGTAAAATGTAATTGCTACATGATGATGTAGCAATTACTATCGCACTATGGAAAGACGGTCGCACCTAGAGACTTAAAATTTTGAGCATACCTATCTATGTATAAATATCATACCTGAAAACTTGAATTCTGAATTTGTGTTTAATTTATTTCACATTCGAATTTGTTAGGCCAAAGAGCGTTAGCCCAGAAGGTCTATTAATTTCGTTTTGGCAATTTGACTCACTTTTCAAACTCTTGCCACCAAATATTATAGCGCTGTATTATATTTGAAGAAATTGTATAATGAAGAATCTGCATAAATGTAGTATGTTTCTCGCATTGGGATAAAACAACGGTACCTAGAGCGATCAAATTTTGAATAACGTAATCCTCCACCAGATATAGGCATCTTGAAGCCCTAATTTGGAATCTGGAATTTGTTTTATTATCTATTTGATGTTTTGTGAGACATTAAAGAATTTTTGATTAAGAGACTCAGCGATTTCAAAGCGAGGAATGGCAATACTGTACGAAAAAAAAACATTTTATCTCCAGCGTGCGAGACAATGAATAGGAAATTCTAAAATATGCTTATTTTAAAATTATTTTGTGATATTACCGTTGAATTGAATTTTAAGTGGGAAGAACATATTTATATAATAAATAAAGGTAACACAGAAAATGTTCAAAAAACGACCCTCGGGCTTAATGTAAAATCTGAAAGCTTCCATATTTTTATTTTTTTAATTTCCCTTATCTTACATTGAAATTTGTATTTCATTTATTTTATTCTGTTTGTTCATATTCCTGTTCAGTAAAAATGCAGTATTGATAGAACTCGACAGTGTACTCAAGATTATGATTACTACAGACTGAAAACTATTAATAGCTGTATAAGGAATACATGTTAAAGTTTAAGAAGTTGTTTCCTTGAGTAGGAATACTAATTAGACCTGTTATGAATAAGTCTCAAACGCACTTCTCAGCATTCTTCTCTCTAATTAAACTAATGATCAGTACTCATTTGTATGCATTGTAATTTACCACGTAAAATTCCTGTCTTTCTTCCATAAATGCTCAAGAGAGCAAGGAAATGAGGCAAAAGACTAAAAAAGAGAATATAATCCTTGGGCAAATTAGATTCCAAAATCACGTCGAATTTGTGTTTGGATCTTCCGATGCCAAATACGCCAGTACTCTGGTGGGCTTCATGAAAAGGAGCTCGTCTGGTATGCATTTTCCGAGCGACCCTTCTACTTTCATTTCTGGAAGCTTGTTGAATTCCGTAAACGCACGGCTGGCATTGAATGGTCGCGGGAGACCTTATATAGAGATTTAATTTAACAAAAGATTCCTAATCGCTGTTCTGCTAGCGATATCTCTCGATTTCTCTTCTCCACTCCATGCCTTCATCCTTTCAGCCTTAATCTCCCTCTAGCTCCTTTAACACCTCGAAATTACGTCGGGATTCCCTGTGTACTACGACAAATACTTTCGAGAGCGATCTCTTCAAGTCAACAAAAGGATTCGCGGATATTCGCATTTCCAGCCTCTTCCTTTCCTACCGTATCTCCTCCTTCTCCTAACAACGATGGAGTTTGTTAAGCTTCCTTAGTAAAATCTACCCCCACTCACTTCTCCCTTTTCAGCTGCGATCCATGATTTTGCATCTTCCTCCCTTGATGGAAAGGATTAAAGCGGGAAACCTCACGAACCGACAACAATCTTTGTCGTGTAAAAGACTTTTTTCCCTCTCTGTTCTATCACTGTTTCTCGCAGAGAATTCTTTAGAAAATTTATCTGCTCTTCTGTCACGGCGAGGTGTCCTGACTATGTCCCGAGATACCATCTATAAATTAACCGCTACTAGAATTCGAAAGAGATGTTTCATGCCACAAACAAACAAATGGAGAAAAATGAGCGTAGTTTGGATGATAGCTGCTATTTTGGTAAGGTTGGTGTATAACAATAGTTTGCATTCATTCACATTCAGAAAAGAAGAACGAACGAAAGCATAATTTGAAGCACAATTGAGAAAATCTTTTAGTGCATTGCTGGCTAATGAGCTGTACTGAGAAATAGAAAGAAGTTTCAAAGTATAGCTTGCATATCATTTTAATACCTCATTCGATTAGGTTATACCTTAAAGATATGCAGATTTCTTTCGATTAAAAATCCCACTACAAATGGCTTCTTAATCATGGAGAATGATCTCATATGGTGACGTGCATACAACTGTAGGGATAATTATGAAGTATAAAACAAAAATGAAAAATAGAAATCGGTAATTTCTTCATGCATTAGGATAATTATTATATTTATGTAAAAGAATAGCAAGGTTTTGAAATAAAGAACGAATCTTGTCGGTTAAAATTTCAGACGAAGGCTTTGTAATAAAAGGTGAAAAACAGATTTTCTTTTTCCTATAAGATAAAGGTGGATCTTGGATCTTACCGTATCAGGACTGAGTGTTCTGTGCATACTCTTGGCGAACGTTGTTGCAACAGTGTCAAACTCCTGGTCTCGAACAGGGAGCTGAATGCAGCTATGTTCTGTGTAAGGGGTAGAATAACTGCACGTAAGAAGGGTTTAAAATTACCCTTTTATTAAATCACTATTTACAGCCACTTCCCAACTCGGAAGGGATAACAGAACATAATGACCGCACTTGGGTCTAAACTGAACAATCAAATAATTTAAAATAAAGTTGAGTAGAAAATTAAGCAGTCGTTGCTCTCAGAGCTTTAAACGCGAGGTTGGCCTCTATTCTAAACTATCAATGCTGCGTAGCAAGATTTGGCTAATACTAACGCACTTAGATTACTTCAATATGTATTAGAGTAACAGCGCTAAGGCTTAGAACTTAAATACTAGCTAGTCAGGCGAACGTCGAACGGAGCCGAAGTGATCTGAGACTAAAGCTCTCTCACACTGAGAAGTTCCTCGCTAACCTTTAAATACAAAACTTGGCTTCACTTCAAATTAGCATAAAGCTGAAACGCGTGCTCATTCTAACGGGAAGTTGAAATAAGAGTTCACAGGAAAGAGAAATTAACATAAAACTTTGTTAGTTTAACTAAAACCTTACAACTGTTACAATGAGTAAGAGCAATATTGTATCAGATTCCTTGCATCATTTATTTAAACAGAGCATTTCCTCTAGGTCATGTGATGTTCACAAATATACAGGTGATAAATTTGATGCAGCACTGTAAGGGTGGTTACCTAGATATGAAATTTCAATTATCTTTTACAAGTCATATTGTAGAGACATTAGGATTTTTTTATGCTGGAAAAGACTTGTAAAATGAGCAGTGCCCTGGCTGGGACACGAAACACGGACCTCTCGAATGCGCGCCAAGTGTGCTGACTGCTACACCACGAAGGCATGCTAAGAAGGCTGGAGAAATACCTTATAATATGACCATATGAACATTCCGCTAGAGTTGGAATTGCACTCTTCTCGTGAGCAGTGTTATAGTGTTTTAATTATTTTTACTGATACTTATAATTCGTGATCCTTTCCTGCTTTCTCTTATTCCCTTCTCGTTTCCTCGCCAGGATATAAATGAGTTAGGGTGAATGAAAGTATTTAAACCGAAGGAGGGAAAAGAGCGTGATTTCGCTACTGTAAGCGCACGTTGCTATTTTCTTCAAGCTGTTAACCTTAATATAGACTATGCACCCTTGCTACGAGTTATTCTGTCGGTGTAGGTTTCTGAGTCAACCTTTTAGCTCAGATTGAATTGTGTAGTTTCGCATTACTATGTACCATTAAATTTAACGTTATATTAGCTTTTAAGTTTTCGCCGCAAGTGGTCGGTGTTTGTAAGTATTAAGTCCATGCCGTCTGTTAATTATATTGGCAAAGGGTTTTTTACTTCTTTTTCGCAAGGATTACCACTTAGGTAGATCTAGTTACATTTTAACATTTTATGATAGCTAAGTGAATTAGGTCTTACACTGTTACATCAAATTTATGAATGTAAATATATAATAGTTAATAGAGTATATTATAAAACAATGCTTGATATAATAATAAGCTCTTAACTTGAACAAAGAACTTTATATAAAGAAACTTTGCATAAAGAAACATTGCATTGAGTAACTTTACGCTACATAAACGGCCTTCGAATTGCGGGTTTGCGTACCACCACGTCATTTATCCGGAGTCAGGAATTTGGCTCGAATGCTGGACAAATGTCCACATTAATAATGAGACCACGTTTGCAGCACCACGAACATTGTTGCGGCTTCTCTTGACCCTGCAGCAAAGACGGCGCTACTATAGAGGTACAACGAGCCACAACATTGGTTACAGGAGTAGCACCACGTCCTGCACGTAGCACCACGAGCATACCTGAAAAAAAATAGAGCTTTTTAATCAAAATTTCCGAGGATATACGCTAATTTATACATTGGCGCGTTTTGAAATTTGGCATATTTATTGATAGCGATAATAACGAAAATGTGGTTTACGCACTTTGTTAAAATTATTTGAAAGTAGAGTGATGTGACATTTTTTTTCCTCTCACCCACAATGTGAAAAGGCAGGAACGATGTGCCTTTTTTTCCTCCCTTGCACTATGGAAGGGAAGGAAAATAGGTTGCCACGTATTAAGAAGTTCGCCAAGTGAATTACTCTTGGTTTAAACTGAAAAAAATTCGCCAAGTTAAATTTTTTAATTTCTCCATAAATTTCGCACCAAATTTTACAAAATTTAACGTTTAGGCATAATTTGAGTCGTAGAATTGAAATATGTAAAAAACATTGGTATGTTATTTCAAAAAAAGTCAGATTTTGTGTCAAAATACCTATATTAGAACAAAACTATATATAAATCTAATATATATCCTAAGTCGCGCTTTCGAGACATGAAAAACGCAGTTTGAATTTCGTCAATCGGCCCAGTAGAACGGGAGATATACAACTGTCCCATTTTTTTTCGCAGTGTACATGATCGCTTATTTACTTGAAGGGTATCAATAACTGAATTTTTTAATATCGTACCTCTAACGTATTTACGACTAATGAAACGTAGCATCTTTTAAGCTTATTTGTGTGCACCCTAAAATGTTTTGAATTTATATAAAAGATCCTTAGTGTAACGCAGAAAGGAAACACTTGAATTAAAATACTGCTGGTTAGAATGGAATGCTGCGTAAGTTATTTATACATATGGGGGCAATATTCCAAACTTTCTGAAGGTGTTCTGCCCATTATTTAGCTATTTATCTATAGTGTTTATTAACACGAAGAACATCACTACAGAGACATTAATAGCTTGAATACTGTACAAGAATACAAATATTCTGATTCACGTAAGAAAAATATGAAGCAACACTGAAAAAATAATGTATTACAAAAAATGACAAGACATGAAATTTAAAGCCTTTTGTCTTATAAAATGTCTTTTCCATATACAATGCTTTTTGCACATAAAAAGCGAACGTATGATCATCATCTCTGAACGTATGATTACCTTCTAAAAATTAGCTAATTTAAAAATGAAATACATCATTAAGAAAGAGATGACGACAGAGTTCTGAAGAAACTAGAAATTTTCAACACTTGGTCATTTTTTCAGATTGTAACATTATCACAGTACATTCAATCTTGCATTCAGGTGACACAGCAGGGAGGATATCTACACTGATGAAGTCGTATGGATAAAAAGGAAGTTCTCAAGGCTTTAGAAATGCAAATACATCAACAGACGCTTAATATCTACTTTTTAAATTCTAAAAAAACTTCAGAATTAGGCTTAAATTGTAGAGACATTAGGTTATTATTTCGAAGCAGGAGACATGAAAAATGATAAATGCCCTCGCTGGGACTCGAACTGTTGGAATTTTACTAACTTAAGTGTTTAAGTTTTAAAGTTCAATATCAAACGAAAGTCAAAATTAGGATAACCATTCTAAATCACATGAATAAGACAAATATTGCATGGGTGTAAAAGTTTGTGACATACATGATAAACAACATATATACTGTAAAACCTGTGTGTTCAAATAAACAGTAAATAGTGACCAAATTAACTCCAACAGATGAATTAAGGTTGCGTTGTGTTAAACTTAAATTAAACTAATGGGTCCAGTGCTCTAAATTAAAAAGTGAAGACATTACAAGAGAAGTTAAATTAAATATAGGATTTATTAAGAGATAAATTTACTTAATACAAATTTTACATAGGTGAGGGTGGTGGTGTTAACAAAGGTAAAAATAAAATTTTTCATACCGATCTCGACAATGGTAAGGGTACATGAAGATACGTGGATACAAAATCATGGCAGTAGACGTCAACAAAAATTTTCTTGGTTTGCCATTTCACTTGCTTTCTATAAGGAGAGAAAAAGAATTATAATTAGTTATTGAAATGTTTTGTCATTTTCGTCGCCCTCCATAGGAGCCTACTCTCATCCATTTCTTCCGATATCGTTCTCCGATAACGCAGACAGCTAAAGCGACAGTTTACTCGTCTGGTCACACCTTCAGTCTTTTCTTTCTCGCCGTCTGCCAACGTCTCTCCCTCTCCCCCTCTCGTTGATCGCTCCAAGCCTTTTTCTTCCTTTCGCCAAATACTCATTTGGCGATCCTAGATGGTACAAGACAGGCCAATTGCCCGGCAACCCTAGGGGAAAAATGCACACAGGAAGGTGAAGCAAGGTAGTTCGAACTCCTGAAATTGGCGAATAATCGCCGATCCTCCAAGGTCATCAACCTGTCAGCAGAGCTAGCCTCGTCTCGGGGTCCCAATCCAGCATGTAAAAAGCCTGCAAGTAAGCAAATCACCCCGTCCCCTCGACCTTGGCGTAGCGTAATGAAAGTTGAAATTACCCTCTCCGGCAGGGTGCAGAAGTATCCTTTGATGACAGAGGCTTCCCAGACCACTGTCTGGCCGGTGAAGAAAGTGTCATAACAAAGTCATAAATCTAGATTTCCCAAAAGGCAACGTAAAAAGTTTTCGAAAGAAATAAGGATTAGTTTTTTAAAATACTAATTAATACAAGAGCGAAGAAAAGTACTTCAATTAAAATATAATAACCACGTAGGAAAAATTTTATGTTTTCCACAACACCAAAACGACCACCAAGTCAGAAAATATGGATCCCAAATTTAGCAGAAAAAGGGGCACATTAAAAACTTAATTAAAACTTTAAACACCAACTTGTGCAAACAAAACTTTAAAAGAGCTTTAAAAAAATTGACCTTAGGGGTCAACTTAACAAGAGATTAAACATTAAGCAAACAAGTTAAGAAAAGTATTTACTAAACAAAAATTTTAAATAGTTAACCAAACTACCAAAAGTAAAAGAAGAAAAATTAATTACTCAAGCAACTTAAAATCAAAGTTAACCAAAACTGTCAAGAAAAAAAAATTAAATGACAACAATTACTTTTCAACAAGGCAAAGAAACTTAAGTTCAACTACAAAATAAAAACAAATTAATAACCTTTAAGTCTGAAAGCAGAAATAAGTTAAGTCATTACAATTAAGACATTTTAATTCACAACTGAAATATGTAATACATAACAGAACCACGGACCTCTAGAATACGCGCCGAGCGTGCTGACAACTACACCTCGAAGGTATGCAAAGAAGGCGGGGGGAATACCTTATATACTACCCCTTTCAAAGGGCGACTGGGATTAGGGGTCGTAATTGCAAAATCCTGATGTTGGAGAATCATCATCCATCACGTTTTTTAGTTCGGGAGCCAGAATAGAGACATTAGAGGTTTTCGGATGCAGGAGGTATTGAAAAATGAGCAATGCTCTCGCCGGGACTCGAACCATGGACTCTCGAATACGCGCCGAGTGCGCTAACAGCTACACCACGCAGGCATGCTAACAAGGTACCAGAAATACCATATAAATTCATCTTCACAGTAAATCCACGATCAAGGCTTACGTGTGCAACTTTCGTGCTGATTTACACTCTGGAGAAGCTCACTGTTAGCCAAGTGGATGAAACCACTGATTACTAGTATTTGAATTTAGGATTAAATCTAGACAAATAAACTGGCTGCATGGAGGATTTCCTGATGTTCTCCATGTGTAAAAAATACGAACCAGTTGCCTTTGGAACCTCCAGAAAGCATTCTTTTCCTTGGAAAAAAAATACATTATTCTCATCATAGAGTAGAGGCGATTATTAATAAAAAATATCACCGGAGAACAACATAGCAACACATATTACAGAAGAATACTGTGCAGATAGGTATTTATTTGTCTGCCAGGGATTCATACAAATTGATTTTACATGCAATTGACTGATGAAATCAACATTTGTTTGATGTCACACAACACTCGAATGTGAGTTTGGTATGATTCTCGTAAAGCTTTCCATCAAGGTTATATCGTAGTATTTTCATTACGTTTTGGTGGAGACCGAAGAATACCTCATAGCATGATGAATGCTGTTTATTTACTGATGCAGATTATCTAATCAATACATATTGTGTATGATCAACGTAACAGCTTTCAGTTCCGGTTTTACTTGTGAGGTGTGATTTGCCGAGATAGTAATATCTGAGTGAAGCGGGCACGTTTGCTCAACGTGTAACAACTGATAACATTGGTTGAACATACTGCATATGTTACAGTTGCATATTACTTTAATTTGCTATAAGCCTCAGAAAACTCGAAAGAATTTATGTGACAGAGTTTCGTTTTCGAATAACATTACAATCACTATTCAAGGAACGTAACGAAATTAATATTACTGGAGAAAATATTTCTTGATAATCTTGCGAATTTCTCGAATACGGCCTATTAATGATTCGTATGAAAAAGTCATATTTGCAAAACTCTGTTGATAAAAAACCTCACAAATTTTTTAACTGCTCATGCAATTAATTTCATTCTTGCTCTTTTCTGAAACCCACGCTTTTCAGTTCAATGATATATCTACTCGTTTCTTTGAAATTATGAGTGCCAGTGTTTTTTGTTCGTGTTCTTAACCCTTTTTATTGTTTGCACCAATCAGTTATCTCTTTGTGTGATGTGTTAGTTTAATATTTACTACATTTGCAAATCTTTGTTAGAAATACAGATAATACGAAATTTTTAAAGGATAAATAATAATTTTTAATTTTAGTTCTGCTGCTCTAGGAGTAACCGTTATATTTAGTCCAAGGGTCAATTTCTCCAGAAGGACTATTAATTTCATTTCGGCACTTTGCGTCTATTCACTTTCTGTGTTATTTCACATTTCAGATTGTTGCTATCAAATATTATCGCCCTGTATTATATTTAAAGAAATTAAATAATGAAAAATCTGCATAAATGTATGTATGTTTCTCGCATCGTGATAAAACAACGGTACCTAGAGCTATCAAAATTTGAACAAAGTAATCTTTCACCGAATATAGGCACCTAGCAGCCCTAATTTGGAATTTGTTTTATTATCGATTTCATATTTTGTAAAACTTTAACGAATTTTTGATTAACAAACTTAAGGATTTCGAAGTGAGCAATGGCAACGTTGTACAGAAAAAACATTTTTATCTCCAACCCCTGAGACTGTGTGTAGGAAATCCTAAAGATATGCTCAGTTTAAAATTATTTTGTGATATTGTTCTTTAACTGAATTTTGTGGTTTAAGTGGGAAGAACATGATATTTAATAAATAAAGGTAACTCACAAAACGTTAAAAAAACGCCTCTTGGGATGTAATTTAAAGTTTGAAACTTTTCAGATTTTTTATATCTTATTATTACTTTTTTTAATTGTGAGCACATGCAATCTTCCTGTGCACTACAGATGTACAACACAGGGCTTATAAAAGTAAGATAACTTAAAACATTAAATATTACATGCATAAATAAAACGAACAAAAACAGAGATGCTGCCCACATATGATTAGGGTAATTAAACATTCACTCGCGAATGAAAGTGCATTCATTAGAGAATAAAATTATGTTCAGCAAATCCTGTAATCTGCTGAAAGAACCACTGCCACACAATCGAACGGCGTGTGCTACTTATTATTGCTACTATGCATTACCTGTGCATAGTATAGTGGTGTAATCTTTTGTCTTGTAGTGCGCATCAGACCGTGCATAGTGTAGTAGCGTAATCGTTCGTCTTGTATTGCGCACGTGCATAGTATAGTGGTGTAAACGTCTTGTAGTGCGCACCAGACTATCAAAAGAGACAAATCTACGAAAGTGAAAATATTCCTTGTGCTACATCGAGAATGGTCTCTAATACTACACAGAATCTCATCTGTACCATGGCATCTTAATCTTTGGACTCTTTTTATTCTGCAAGCGGCTAACATAGGAATCCTTTGGCATAGATATTGCACTCGTAGTATGTATGCACAAGTATTCTTAGATACGCTTAGTATGTATGCACAGACCCTGGTAGATACTCTTAGTTTGTATGCACAGATACTCTTAGATTGTTCAAGGATTTTATGATCTGGCTTACATCTTGCAGTAAAGCGTTCTCAGTACATTCTTTAGGTTTCTTTTGGAATTCCTTCCGCAACTCCATATATGAAATGCATGCCCGCCTTCTGTTTAGCGAAACAATCCATTTCTTTCGAAATCCACGCTAGAAATGATAACAACTGTGAAATTCAGCACTCGTTATGTATCCTTCATTGAAAAGCGCCCTCTGCTGCCCCACCGCTTCAGTTGCGCTTATACACCATACGAAGAAAATTGCTTGTTTATGTGTGAACAATAAGAAATTTCAAATTAAAGTAGTTAGAGATAAAAATTCCTCAAAAGTTAAACTGCAGAATACAGACAGGCAATCTTTTATGCTTAGTGAGAACAACAATTTTTCATTCATGAAATAACGTATTTATGAGTACACAAAGTTATGCTTAAAGATGAAACCATGTGGGCAAGAGCGAATTTCCACGGTACAACCGAATAGATACAATATTCATTTTACTCAGTATAATGAGCATAAAAAATAAGGTAACTAGTATGGAATGTGAGTTAGCAGATGCCGATCGGATATCGGTACAATATTTAAGTCACTGTAATTTAACTGCTAACATGCTGAAATTTATACATTTTATCTCGAACATTTGGTAGATTGTGTGATGGCTTCAGTTATAATAAGCGTGCAATTTTAAATGTGTTTTAAAAGAAAAAAAATGGGCTGGTATGTAAAGTCGTTTAATAGCAGGATCATCCTAGTGACAGACCCACAAATCTAATGGATGCAGTTTCAAGCATGGACTCTGGAAGCTGCAAGACCGCAGAGTAGAAAATTAAAGATGTACGGCATATACTATACACACACACACACACACACATA
>KK118054.1:269560-297804 GCA_000611955.2 Stegodyphus mimosarum | reverse complement strand
ATATATATATATACATATATAGACAGGGTGGTTATAAAAACTTTTCTCGGTATACGCGAACCCCCTGGCGGCCTATCAGCTCCACCATTCGAAATCAAATTTCAGATACTGTTAGTTGAAAGCATGCGCTCAAGATTGTGATGATTTAAAACACACCGTTATGGGTACAGTGAAAATATTTCAAAAATTTGGAATGGTAACACCTAATGTTTTCCTGCGCAAATTGATCAACGCGTTGAAAAATGAGAAAAGATACACATATGACGAAAATTGCTAGCATAAAACATTTGCAAAGAATAACATTTTAAAGGACCAATGACAACACATGAGAGGAGAAGGGAAAAGCCTTTTTTTTTAATTTGCAATTTTCAACGTGCCCAACTTCACAGACGATAACTCAGGGTTGATAACAATGACAAATGTAACATCACAGCAGAAATCTACTTAGCGTCACGTTTTATGGTATTTTTCAATCCTAACAAACGTGGATTTGATGTGTACACCTTAGATTTTAGATAACCCCAGAACCAGAAATCCATCAAAGTAAGGTCGGAGGATCGCGGTGGCCACAAAAGTGCAAAGTTCGGGAGATATCTCAGAAGTGAAGGTGCAGAACTTGCTGAGCACACGTGGCAACATGTGAAGGAGTGCCATCTTGAATCCATACAATGCCATTAACGACATTTCGCTGGTGAAATTCTTGAATTACGCAATTCTGCAACATTTCTGTAAACCAAACATTTGTGATGGAGATGTTTTGGTACCTGTGGAAGTGACCTCTTCGAAGAAGTATGGACAAAAATGAATGTGTTTGTGGTGCCGTACTACGCAGTCACTTTGTTTAAAGGCGCTGATACTACATCGTGAGGATTTTCGTCAGCCCAGTGAATGCAGTTCTTGGAGATTACGTTTCCAGTTCAGGTGAAATGAAACTGAACCAAAGAATATGTACTGTTAAGAAGGAAAACTTCGCAGAAGCAGAAGTGGCTCCCTTCCAACGAAAAGGGAAACAACTGCGCATGCGTGAAATATCTGTCGCCAAAAAGCACCAAAGCTCGAAGCTGATTGTCGAAGTTGGTTTGGACAAGTTTGACTGTTACTTTTAGCAAGAGTTTAAACAAAGAATAGGTTCTTTGGTTTCAAGTAGCGATATGGACAATGGAAGTTCAACAGCCAGTGAAAGTGAAACTTCACCTAATATTTCATCATTTCCGAGTTTAAATTATCGCGACAAGTCAAAGAACGATTCAGCTTAACCCGTGTTCCTCAGTTTCCTATACACGTCGCGGAGGGGGAAAATGGCGGCTAGGTACCAAAGAACCGGCACATCACAGAGGGGAAATTCTCGCCAACAGATTCCGTCGCCAAATCCCTTGGCGAATGTTCCCTTTTCTTTGTAGCGGCGTTGCAGACAAAGTGGTTTACATTACATCTATGGAACCTTTCCTTCTTTACATAGAGGTTCTTTGACTGAACCATCCATAATATACGCAGTGCCCACCAGCTACCTTCATCATATTTGATGAGCAATGATAAATCTCTTCTTGTAAATGTTTTAGGCCGTTAATTTTCGTCATATGTGTATCGTTCCGAAATTATTCCCGCTTTTCAATACGTTGATCAGTTTGCGCGGAAAATAAGTGGGTGTTGCAATTCGAAAATTTGCAATTTTTTTTCAATAACAGTGAGAGCTTTATTGGTTTAAATCCTCACAATCTCGAGCACATACCTTCAAGTAATAATATATCTGAAATTTCATTTTGATTGGTTGAGAGCTAGGCCGCTACGGTTTCGTATACCGAGGAAGTTTTTATGATCACTCTGTATGTATGTATATATGTATATGTTTATATATATAGAGAGAGAGAAAGAAAGAGTTCGAGAAAGCTACCTAAAGATTTAATTTTTATGGCTATTGATTATATCTATGTATTTTCAATTAAAAAATTTCTCAAAAAATGAAAGTTAGAAAATTTTAGGGAAATAATTTTAGCACCGGAGTTAGGAACGTTTTGTAAATACAAAATGCAACCTTTTGTAAGGTCTCCTTGAAGAAAAACGACCATTTTATTTTATGCTTTCTTAAATTAAATACCAAATGTTTCATACATTTAAGTCTAAAAAATTATAAAATTGCGGATTTCAGTAATTAATAACTTCAACTAAGTCTTCAAAATTAAAAATTTTATTATGTAGTTGCTTTCCAAATTTGGTAAAATAATGCCAAATTTTTATTACTAATAGATAATGAAAATGATGAAAATAAGTATATTCATCATCCATCATCTTTGAAAATGTTTCTAATCTACATAGGAAGAAGTTTACGTATTACATTTTCGAATTTAACGCATTAAAGAATGTTGAATTTTCTGATTGGACATTTCACTTAGCAGCGAAAGTATAAAAGGTTTGATTTTATATTTATCTTTTCACAAAAGTCTCCTTTTTTTCCAGTCAAAAGCATATTCCTATTTCTAATACACTATACATCTGTATTATGAAAACCAAACGCGTTTAAGTCGAGTAAATGTGTTTTACAGCTTTTGAAAAAGTATCATATAATAAAAATGTGCCAAAATTGGTTTTACTAAAGCATTATGAATCTTTCTCAATGGGCTCAGAAAATTTTCAAGCATACTATCACTTTGCTTTACGATGAAAGTTATTAAACTTATACCTGAGCTTTTTGAAAGAAATAATGCGTATTTCTTACACAGTATAAATCATATTTCCTAATTTACTTAGTTATTAATGGAAAATTGCATATATTGTTTTCTGATATTATGCAAAAAATCCTATAAATACTGATTAAGTTAGAATAGAAGAGAAACACATCAATGTGACAATCAAAATCGCTGAAACAACCTTGTATTTGGTGTATATTTATTAAAACACTCTCGACAAACAATTTCGAGGGCAGCCACAGGTTCCTCATCATCAGGAGAACGAAATTTCTAGAAAGGGAAAGTATCCTCAGTAACGGCTTTTTACACCCTCGGGTAGTACCATGCGCGAGGAGGCAACGCCATCTATCGGCAAAAATAATAACCAAGAATTATGTTAATAGAATTTTAAAAGGATTAGGAAGGACTGGATTGGACTTAAAAATCATTCACTAAACCTGCTAAATCTTTGTGAACATGAAAAGACTCAAGAAAATCCAATTCATCAATGGAAGAAGTTTTTTGGATAATTTTTCCAAAGATCCAAAGTCAAAATTATGATTAAATTTCCAACTATGATACGCTATTGAAGACTTGTTAATTTGGTCCTTTCGGACATAAGTAAAGCTCTTGTCACCCTTTCGGACATAAGTAAAGTCCTTGATTAAGTTCTTGTGCAATTTAAACTTCGATAAAGTTTTGCTTGTAACATAAAAACCAGTTTCATAATAAGATAAATATAAGTAACTTTATCTAAAAATGATAAAAAAAAGTGATTAAAATTCTAGAAAATTACAGGCTTTGGAATTAATTGATGTGTTTCGACTTCGTTAGAATTTGTGCAGCTAATGGTATTATACAGACATTAGGGTATTTTGAAGCAGGAGACAAGAAAATAAGGAGTGACTTCATCGGGACTCGAATCTCGGAACTCCCGAATACGCGTCGAGTGTGCTGACCATTACACCACGAAGGCCGGAGAAATACCTTATATACTCCCCTTTTAAAGGGTGACTGGGGATTAGGGGACTCAATCGCCAAATCCTGTTGGTGGAGAATCATATCCGTAACATTTTTTAGTTCGGGCGCCACTGTAGAGACATTATGTTATTTCGATACGGAAGACATGAAAAATAAGCAATACCCTGGCCGGGGCTCAAACTACGGACGTCTCGAATACGCATAGAGTGTGCTGACCATTACACTACGAAGGTATGCTAAGAAGACCGGAGAGATACCTTATAATATATTTAACGAATTTATTATGAGAATTATTAACGTAACTGCTATAAAATTATCGGCAAACAAAGTAGTAAACGAATTGGCGTATACCTTTTAACGTTTAATGAGTTTTTAGGCATGATTTTACTTAATAGATAGGGATATTTTCAGATCCATTTCCAAGACATTGCTTAAAATTCAGCTTACGTCTGAGAAAGCACTGCTTTGAGTAGCAATTCGTTGCTCTGATTTATTATTTAGTAAGTAAGTTACAGTAATATAAAGATCACATTCAAATGAATGGTATTCTCTTCTGTGATGTTTCAGATAATACTTTTCCTAATGAGTTGTTCTCTTGTACTCGTTGTTTCAATTTAAACTGTTCCCAATGGAATTAACCTCATTGCAGTGGCTTTGAGCTGCATTGAATGAGTCGCAAAAAGTGGCGTAATTAAAATCAATCTTACAATTATTTACCCAGTGTTACTGAAACGTTGCATATAATTAACAAAGAGAAGCCAACTTTTCATGGAGTATCGGTTTGTTAGTCCTATCTTACCAATTATTCGTTAAGCCATTCCGACGCAGACGGGGACTTTGTCGAACAAAAGCTCCAGAACGATGAGATTTGACTCGAGTGGCATTCCTTCTTTTATCAGTCTGTAATACCGATTACAATCCTTTTTAATTCGGGTACTGCGCAATCGAAGCGGCACCGTTTCCAAAATGCCATTTTTAGAGACCTCCCCCAAGAGAGAGGGAAATATTGTACCTGTTGTTGCCCTGTGCAAACAAGGTCATAGAATTATCACTTCGGTTTGGTTGAAGATAAAAATTGTGTACTCCTAAACCTTTGGCTTAACTTAGAAACCAGCTGCTTTTGATTCCATGAGCTCGAATAGGAGCGATGAGGGAGCTTCAGAAGGAACGAGAGAGAGAAGGAGAGAATGATGGTGGATTCTATGGAGAAGGGGAGAGAAAAATGAAAAGAATAAAAAAGAGAGGACTTTGTATGGATTAAAGTTTATCAAACTCGGCTCCCGCATCTCAATTACGCGGGTAGAGCCATGACGTTGTCTCTTGTCTTCATCGTAATCCTCTCCCGATGAGTATAACAAGGAGGAAGGTCTAAACGCGAAGCGAGAATTTCGTTTTAATGCCACACGTTTAAATGAGAAAAGGAGGAAAAACCTCTAGAGCGCGTGTCTCCTGCTTGAATCTTTCCTTTAATAAGATGCTTATGGATATCGACTCTGCACTTTTATCTGTTCTCGAGTTTTCCCACGTCGTCCTCTCGGCTCTCGTTAACACAGGGTTTCACTCTCGAGGGGATAACCGCGTGCGATGCTCTGTCCGAGAAACTGTACTTCTTTATGTCTGCTCCAGATTTCAGGACCTAAGCGGATCAGGAAGAGTTCATTCTTTGTCTGTTTTCCTCTTTTTGAAAGCCGATTGTGCAGAAGAGGCTTTAATTGACAATGAGCACGAAAAACGATTCTCCGTCTTAATTTGAAGCTTAATTTGAAATTAAGTAATGGAGGATTAGTTTCAGTTTTATATACCTAAGCCAGCGATTCGCGAAATGTGATATAGAGCTTTTTCGAAAGAATAGTATCGAATAGCGAATTAAGACCGCTGAAAATGCCTGTGTTTCCGAAATTGGCTTAAGCGGAATTAAAATAAATCCTGATACAAGGAATGAGAATAAACACCGAAGTTAAACGTTTAATATGCAGTGCGTAAGGCAGAACATATTCATTAAGTTCTATATATATATAATTTTTTTTTAAATTTCGGGAGAATTAATTCAAAGCTTTATTTTGAAAGCAAACAGATGTATCTGTCTCACATTTGTATATTGCCAGACAAATACACCATGCGAAAGAAATTAATTAAATGACAAGAAAAGACTTCATATATAATTTTTATAATAACCCTGTGATAGTAATTTTTACTTTAAAAAGTCAACTAGAATGTTTATCACGTTTCTGTATGAAGTATCTTTTAATTATAGCTCTGCATTACGTTTTCTTAAAATATCAAGCAAAACTTGCAATAAAATTTACACAAATCTGATAATATTGTGGACTGCCGTCTTCCTGTGATTCTTCTCAACCGGGCAGAAATGGATATTCATTTGAGCAAATTTAATAGATAATGTGACTAATAGACTCAAATTTATTTTGCGTTCTACAAGATTTCTTAAATGGAGGATATTAATGCGAAGTATAACTGAGTCTCATTTTAGTCAAATCAGACTTTTTTCTATAATTGCCATTTAATGCAGGGATAGCGAGATACGTTATTTTCTCTAAGATAATAATTTTATAATGAATGCAATTAACAACTGTTTTTAGTTTCGCGTTTATTAAGTAAAATTAACTTTTAGATGCAGAATCCATTAGTATTTTAAATCTTGTTTGGATATTTTCTTTAGCTTATCAGAAATATTTATCTTTTTTTATCCCAAAGGAGCGTTAGCTCAGAATAGCTATTAATTTCGTTTTGGCATTTTGCGTCGATTCACTGTAAATGTCCGTATCACTTTTCAAACTATTGCCACCAAATATTATCGCCCTCTGTTATATTTAAAGAAATTAAGTAATGAAGAATCTGCATAAATGTATGTATGTTTCTTGCATTGTGATAGAACAAAGCCACCTAGAGCCATCTTCTCCGAGTATGGGTGTCTGGAAGCCCAAATTTGGAATTTGAAATTTCTTTTATTACCGATTTCATATTTTGTTACACTTTAACGAATTTTTGATTAAGAAAGTTAACGATTTCAAAGCCAGCAATGGCAACACTGTACACACACACACACACACACAAAAGAAAAAAAAACATTTTTATCTCCAGCACGCGAGATTGTGCATCGGAAGTTCTAACGATAAGCTCATTTTATTTTACGATATTGAGATTTTTTTAGGCTTATACAGAAATGCATTTGCTATGTCGTGCATTTAACACAATTAAAGCGTTTAAGTATGCTTCCTCTATTTATCACGGTTTATTAAAGAATAACAATGAAATCTTTACGTCAAAGTTAGAAAGTTTGCTTAGTTCAAATGGAAAAAAAATCAAAGTTAACAGACTTCATAAGCATTTAAATTGAAGTATTGAAAAAAGAATTTACAAGAGATTCATTTATAAGTTTCAAATATCTTTAGGCTTACCTATTAGGCAATATTATTAGGAGTATATTCCGAAAAAGGACGTAACATGGCTATTAAAGAATGAAGCACAAGTACAACGCAAGTACAAAATCTCTTTAAGACTTTTGCATAAAAAAAGGTAGAATCTCTCTCGCTTATATATAGTTTGACGCTCATTCGTTCTTGACTCTGCCGAGTTTCTTTATACAAAAGTGACAATAATTTATTCTAACAACACTTTTCGTCGCAATTTCATAAATAAATTTTTCCTTCACCTAATGTAGGAGTATCCAGTCGGTGAGTCATGGACTGCAGGAGGCCGTTAGAGCTCATTGATGCAGTGTCGTTGCATAACGGAAAAACTATAATTAAAGTGAGGAGAATTATTGGGGCTTGAGAATTTAGATTTGGCTGTGAGAATTATTTAGATGATACTTTGTTGATGTAATTTGGTATTTATAAACGAACTAAGCATGTGTGATTAATTCCGAAGCAAATAAAAAATGATCCTTCGAAGAATAGCAATATTCAAACCTAAATTAAAATATTGGTTATCTCACCTTAATAGTAAAATGTACTTACTTTTATCAATCTAGACAGAGGCATGTAAACAACAGAAGATAGGAAAGACTGGTTGCCATTTTATCATGAATCTTTGACATCATATTTCGAGATTTCAGAAAACGCCAGTCGCATATCAATGTATTTATGATTCCAATCTCAATTAGCATCGAACTTACTTATGCGCAACCGCAAATACTTACTCCTAAAATTATAAAATAGAAATTGCCTATGCAACATAAAATATTTGTTTAAGTGAACCTTTAACATTTGCACCTATCTAAATAAAGTTTTATATTTATGTACGAATATTTCTTGCTCATAAAATCTGTTGTTTAAATCATATATATTTGCGAGAATTTTTCTTTGCAAATATCCATGAATTCAAAAAGTGTAAAGTATTAAAAATGCAAATGGCAACAAACTGTCAGATGAATATCTTGAATAAACTTTTCACAGTCATTACTATGTCTATTAAACTAGACAGAGATGCATACAACAAGCTATATGTTCAGATACAGTACAAGCTATATGTTCGTATTAAGAGTAATGCATTCAAGAATTTTCCTAATAGATGTGTTTTAGGTAAAACTTAAATGCACTTTTTTATAAGCAGTAATAATATATAATAATATAGTTAAAAGTGATGTTAAATAAATTTCGAATCAGTTGTGAAGCTCTTCTTATGGTTTTGTCGAATAATGCTGTATACAGCCAATCTCTTTTTCGGTTATGCAACACAGAAGCTTCAAATGCTGGACAGCCCTCATCTAGATACGGTATTAGTAAATTATAAGTGCTTGCAATAAATTCGATTTTTGAATTACCTCAATCTGAATTGCTTTGAATACGTTGGTTGAGTATTTTTACTATATTTTTTATGCTTTACTGGTATAAAATTATGAGGGTACACTTTTAGCTTTTAGAAATAATTTATTTACAATCTTAGAATGTATAATCACAGAGCACTCCAATACCAGCATAGTTCTATTTTTTTATCTGTATCCAAAATGTTGCCAATTACAAGTTACTAAATATTACATGCTACCATTTACAAGTTATTAAATATTACATCTTCCGTTTTTTTTAAAGAGTTCAAAAGTTTTAACAGTCTTAAATCAGTCCAAATACCTGGCCGGCTTTCTAATCACTCTCCCACTTCTAGTTCTTAGCTCACCGTTCCTTGTTTCTGAGTTAGCAGAGTTTGGTAGTTGATCTTTTAAACTTTGCCCTTGAGAATATCTGGAATCATATCCTTTTACATCTGTTTTCTGTGTATTAACTCCTTGTGCTGTTCCTCTGATATTCTCTTCAACAGCTGAACTGTTTTCTCTAATATCTTTTCTATTTCTTCTCAATACTAATCCACCTGTTCTAAGTATATATGATCTAGGCGTCTTATGCACTTCTTCTACAACTGCTGGTTTCCAGCGATTATCTTGATATACCCGAACACAATCTCCTTTATTTAGCGATGGTAATGTTTTTGTATGACGATCATAATATGACTTCTGTTTAGTTCTTTCTTGGTTGATTTTTTCTTTTACATTTTTCACAACTTGAGGTTTAAGTAATTCTTCAGATGTAGGAAGAACCGTTCTTGTTCTTCTACTCATAAGTCGTTGAACTGGTGATCCTAGCATCTCATTAGTTGGAGTGTTCCTATGAGCTAACAATGCTAAATAAGGATCAGCATGATCTGCTTGAGCTTTCTTTAACAATTTCTTCGCCGTTTGTACTGAACGCTCTGCTAATCCGTTCGACTGTGGATGGTATGGACTGCTTGTTATATGTTTAAATTGGTATTTCTTTGCAAATTCTGCAAATTCTTTACTTGCAAACTGAGGTCCATTATCAGATATCACTATCAATGGTATACCGTATCTTGCAAAATGAGATTTCATGTAACTGATCACTGTCTGACTTCGAGTATCCGGTAGTTTAGAGATTTCAAAAAAGTTGGAATAGTAATCTACAATTAATAAATATACATCTTTGTTAATCTCAAATAAATCTGTCGCAACTTTATACCAAGGTAAATTGGGAATTTCATGTGGTATCATAGGCTCTCTTATGTTTTTGTTCTGGTATTCATTACATATAAAACATTTTGAAATTGTATCTTCTATCTGCTTGTTCATAAGTGGCCAAAACAAAACATCTCTAGCTCTTTTCTTACATTTTTCTATACCAAAATGACCCTCATGAATTAAATTTAACATTTCCTTTTGCATAGATAAAGGAATAATTACCCTTCCTCCTTTGAAAAATAAGTCATTTTCCATTGTCAACTCATCTCTGTAGTCCCAAAATACTTTGACTTGAGGTTCTACCTGATGTTTCCTTTCTGGCCAGCCTCTCAGAATATATTTCTTTAAGCACTGTAGTGTAGCATCACATTCACTTTCTTTCTTCAATTCATAAATTTTTTCATCAGATGCTGGAATCAGTGTACAAATTTCTGTATCTTCATCATTATCTTCTGCTGTTGTATTCAAATATGCTCTACTCAAAGTGTCTGCTATTAATAAGTCTTTCCCCTTTTTGTACCGTACATCTAGATCATATTTTTGTAAATTTAACAGCATTCTTTGCAATCGCTGTGGTGCTTTAAAAAGAGGTTTCTTAGTTATGCTTTCTAATGGTCGATGATCAGTTTCAACTGTAATACGTTTGCCATATATATATTGATGAAATTTAGAACATCCAAAAGTAATAGCTAAAAGCTCTTTTTCTATTTGAGCATAATTTTTCTGACTTTTTGTTAGAGCTCTGGAAGCATAAGCAATTGGTTGGTTTTCTTGTAGTAAAACAGCACCTAATCCTTCAGAACTTGCATCTACTGAAAGAGTTACATCCTTATTAACATGATAGAATTTTAATACGGTTGCTTTTGCAATCAATTCTTTAAGTGTTTCGAAAGCTTTTTGATGCTTTTCAGTCCAGTGCCAGAGAACATTTTTTTCAAGTAACTGTCTTAATGGTGCAATAATAGTAGTTAGTTAGGAATAAATTTGGTTAAATAATTAATCATTCCCAAAAATCTTTGTAGCGAAGGCACATCTGTAGGTTCTGGCATTTTAACAATTGCTTCCACTTTAGAAAAATCAGGTTTTAGTCCATTTTCACTTAACTCGGGCCCTATATAATTCACAAGATTAACTTTTATTTTACATTTAGCCTTATTCAACTTCAAATTATTTTTTCGTGCTCTCTGGAGTACTTTTTTAAGTCGTAACTCATGTTCCTTTTCATTAGATCCCCATATTAAGATATCATCTATAATACATTCAACGCCTTCTAGACCTTCTATTATTTGGCTTAATTTTCTTTGGCAAATTTCTGGAGCTGAACATATGCCAAAAGATAATCTTTTAAATTTGTATCTGCCAAAAGGTGTATTGAATGTACACAAATTACTACTTTCTTCGTCAAGCTGGATTTGCCAAAAAGCACTATTAGCATCTAAAACAGAAAATAGTTTTGCGTTAGGCATTCTAGTGACAACTTCGTCAATGGTTAACATCGGATAATGTTCTCGTTTTATAGCTTTATTTAAATCTCTAGGATCTAAACATATTCTTATTTTGTTCGGTTTGACAACTGTGACCATTGAATTTACCCATTCAGTTGGTTCTCTTACTTTCTCAATAACATTTAAATTTTCCATTCTTTGTAATTCTTTCTTAACTTTATCACGTATAGCTATGGGTATTTTCCTTGGAGGATGAATGACTGGTGTTACATCTTGTTTTAACTGGATTTTATATTTTCCATTTAAACAACCTAAGCCTTCAAATACATCTTTGTATTCCTCCAGTAAGTCTTCAGTGTAAACAGACATTACTTTTTGAATCAAACCTAGTTGCAAACATGATTTTAATCCTAATATAGAAGGTACTTCTTTGTCAATAACTTGGAATTCCACAACAAAATTATTTTTTCCATATTGGCAGTTAAGTACTACTTTTCCTAAAGTATCTATTTTATTCCCAGAGAATGTAACTAATCTTTTAATTTCAGACTTCTGTATCGGAACATTTAGCAATTTCAGTTTGCTTTTAGAAATAACATTGCACATTGCTCCAGTATCTAACTGAAAATTTAGTTTACTTTTATTTACATTAACGTCAACAGTCCATTTCTCATCCTTGTTATCTGAATTAAGGTTAAATGTGCCAACATAAAATTCTAACTCTTCCTCAGAGTCGTGATTTATTAATTTAATTTGTCTATCTTTTTTGTTTACCTTGACTGCTTCATTTTTTTATTATATAGCTTTTACACTGATTCGCGAAATGATTTGACTTTTTACATTTATGACAGATTTTTCCATATGCTGGACACATTCGATAGTCATGAGATATTCCACATTTAGAACAAACTTTTGTCTTTTGTTTATCGGTATTTACCTCTTTGTAGGTATTCTTATTATGTTTACTTAGTTTCTTTTTCACTAAGTTTACAGCAGTTTCCTCATCTTTTATGATTTTCATTTGATGTGCACTTATTTCAGCAGATCTGCATATATCAAGAGCTTTTTCTAATGTTAATTCTGTTTCATGTAACAATCTTGCTCTCACTACATTATCTTTAATACCACAAACAATTTTATCCTTTATTAAACTATCCGTTAATTGCGCAAACTCGCATGTTCTAACTTTATTTCGAAGGTCAGTTACATATTCATCTATGGTTTCTGACGCGGTTTGATTTCTAGTAAAGAATAAATGTCTTTCATATGTAATATTTTTCTTAGGAATACAATATTCCGTAAATTTTGTTTTAACTTCACTTAATTTAATTTCTTTACCCTCTTCTATAGGAAATGTATTATATATTTCAAGACCACGAATTCCTATTACATGAAGAAAAGTATTAACTCTTACCTTCTCTTCTTTACTGTGTAATCCACTAGCTACTTCATATATTTCAAATGATTGCAGCCATCTCTGCCAATTCGAAGCTAGATTTCCATCAAATTTCATCGGCTCTGGTGGTTTTAAACTTTCCATTTTGAAAGCAAAACACTCCTGACACCATATAAAATTATGAGGGTACACTTTTAGCTTTTAGAAGTAATTTATTTACAATCTTAGAATGTATAATCACAGAGCACTCCAATACCAGCATAGTTCTATTTTTTTATATCTGTATCCAAAGTGTTGCCAATTACAAGTTACTAAATATTACATGTTACCATTTACAAGTTATTAAATATTACAACTGGAACAAAACCTTCTTTTTCTGATGAAAATTTTAGATGAAGATCTAATTATATATTTTTTGAGCTGGAACGTTCTACTCATATTTTTTTCTTCAAAAGTACAAACGATGATTGTTTGCTTGATTTTATTTATGAAATGCATTTAAAACTTAAGTATCGCATTTTTTGTTTGCATCTCTTAATTATTTCAATTTACGTGCATGCTTCTTTAGAAAAATGTGCAACATACATTTAATTACATTTTATTAGTGCTTGATGTAATTTTAACCCTAAAATATGCCTAAATGGCAAAATTATAGATTCAATATTATGTATGCTAAAATACTGCATGACTGGGCTCTCTGTTTCTCTTTCCACTCTTGTATTTTAGTAATATATATCTATATTTTAATTTAAAAAATGCAAAAATTATTGTTTGCTTTACGTTTCGGTTTTAAATGTATAAATAAACGGGTATTTTAGAAATAAACAGATATTTATTATGGAAGTAGAATTAATTCAAATTACCATCAATGCAGTAACAGAGAGGTTTTTCGCTATGCATTTAATGCTTTAATGACGTTGGTTAAAATCATTAAAGTGCAATCAATCTTCTATATTATGAAGTAATTTTACATCAACTAAATAACTGAATTGTTAATAACATAAAACTTAAAATTAATATATGTTTTCTCAAAATAAGTTTTACTTTTTTAACTATGTTTGTAGACTATCTAAAATATATTCATATTCAATAACTTTTAGATTTTCCACGAACAGCAATTACAGTCCTCCCGGGCATGCCTTTTACAAGTCCTTGTATGATACCTATTGGTATTTTCTTCCACTCGGATTGGAGAAGACATGTAGGTCTTTCACCGATGTTAGACGGTTGTTGCAGCTCAACACAAACGAACAAAGAAAACGATGCTTAATAATAAAACTAAAAAGATAAAAAAATTGGTTAATAGGACTGTGGGTTAGAGCAGGCTGGCAGACTGTGAGCTCAGAGAGAGCGTAAAAATTCTTAACAACCACCTTTGAGCGATTGTAAAAATCTGAAAGCTCTTCAGATTTTATTTTTTTGTTCCACCCTTTTTTTAATCTTTAGTTTTACTTTTACTTTCATCGGCTCCCAACAGAATGCAAAGTAGGTAATATATTTCAGTACAGAGTTGAGTTCAACAGGCAGCTTTTGGCAGCTATCACTGACGATCTGGCTATTACGTCTTTCCATAACTGAAAAAGATATTGAACATGCAGTACCCCGCCCGATGATGACATACGTTCAGCTTTTATCTTCAATGCTTCCCTCATCACACTGATGATTTTTGCAGGCTTTACTATAAGATCCAGTTTATTAGCTAAATGTTACTTAATTCTCATTCTTATTTAGGACTTAAATTATAAGGAATGTATTATTTGGTTAATTGATACTTTGTTTGTTTGCCTTCCTTAAGACCGAATTTTTTTTTTTGGATCCATGTCCAGTTTTGTCAATGCATGTATAAAATTTTGTCATTTGATCATTTTGCGCCACAGGAGAGACAACAAGTGCGTTTAAGTTCTCTTAACAGAGTTATTTTTGTGTACTTAGTACTTTTTTTTGGGGGGGGGCTAAAACAGCTTCATGCGTTTTCAAAAAATAGTTGTTAAACTCTTAATTTAACTTTTCTTAACCTTTTCCTAGGGCTGGGACATACACTATTTAACGCATTCATGCATTAAAAAAGGCTCACAAAATTAAATTTTGAATATAGGTTTAAAATTTGCTACATAATGCGGAACTGAGAATGACAAACTTTATTGATTCGGTTTTTTGTTTCTTGCTGATTGAATAGTTGACTAAATAGGTTCAAGATGTAAAAAAATATTCTCTACAACCCTCGTGAAATGGTTAATTTTCCAATATTTATAATATCTCCTGCTTAAAAAATAAGCAACAAAAGAAAAACATGGAATAAAAAGAAATATTTAATGGATATGCGTGAAGTTGATCTAAGAAATTGGTGTAGCATTAATGGAGCATACAGCACTCAATAAATCAAAGATATAAAAAACACATGTATTACGAGCATCACATAGCGAAAGACCGGGAAGCACGTGTAATGAAAACATCACACTAATAACGGGTATGAAGGCATGCTTGACAACTGTAAGGCAAGCTTTGGGGATCAGTGCCTTCGATAGCTTGTTCTGGCAGCAACGCCCATTAAATAATAATGCATGTCAGAGCTCGTGGAAGGTGCCTAATGGCACACTGCGATCTGCTGTCTGTCGTCCTAACATGCCTCAGACATGCTCAGTGGGATTCAGATCCCATGATATAGCAGGCTACAGCAAATGCGGAATGGTTTTACTCACCAGATAACTCTGCCCCATTCGAGCTCTATGCGGGCGGAAGTTATCGTTTATAAATATCGCGTCGGTATCCATTGCTGCCACAAAAGAACGCACAAAAGGAAATTTCATTGCGATATCAGACGGCTATGACGGAACCACTACGAATCACGTAGGGTCAGTGCAGCCGTTGGTTGCTATCCCAACCCAAACAAGTAAGCCTCCTCCTCTGTAATGGTCTCTTTCGATGATGTTTGGCTCGCAATAGCGTGACCTTGGTTCTCGCCATATCATTGCCCTTCGGGAGTCGTTCTGGATGTTAAATCGAGACTCATGCATAAAGTGTACGTATCTCCACTGCTCTGGTGTCCAACTGCGATATTCACAGGTCTAATTCAACTGCGCTGTTACATGCGATGGGAACAGAGGAACAAAAACCACAGGCCGTTGGAGGTACAGTCTATCTTCATTCAGTCGACTCGACACAGTTTGAGGCCGTCCTGTAGTAAAAGAGAAATACAACCCCAGCTGTTGTGCTGTTAGTGATCTACAGCTTCTTGTACATAACAACAGGAAGCGATATTTTGCTGTTGTGGCAAGCCTCCGGCGTATAGACCAATATCTTCTACAGGGGTAAGATGCCTTTAGTAATGATTTTACAGCCTATTGATGACACTGCAATGCACATTCAATTCTCTCGCAACAGTGGATTGTCTTGCTCCAGTTTGTCAAACAGAAAAAAGTTTTTTATTTCAATTTTATTTTAGCAGCAGGATCAGGAAAGTGGGAATTACGTAAGATAAGAATCATAGTACTTTCTAGCACCGAAAATGATTGTATCATATTGTTGATAAAATGTAATTGAACTTATAAGTACTTTTTTATCAGCAATATATGAAACTAAAAAAATAAATAAATAAAATAAAAAAACAAGAAAGGAAATTCTGTTTTTTGTGAGTTAAGATTTTGAGAGAGTCGCCTAAGCGGAAAAGTGGTTAGTGACATTAGCTGCCGTACCGAAAGGCCCGGGTTCGAATCTTCGAAAAGATATGGATGTTTGTAAATAATACTTAAAATATACGGTAAACAAATCCTTTCGAGAGATTGATGGTAGGGGAAGAGTGGTAGAAGATCCTGGGATCCGTACTCTTGGGGCCTTATCCTCCAAAACTGAGGCGGAACTTAGCAAAGTTGGACTCTCATTTATATGATTCCTTAAAGTCTCTTGCCAACGACAGATACAATCATGTACTCCTTGCCACGATAAAATTCGTGGGCTTGTTCTGATTTGGCCAAACTTGTGAGACTAATAACAGCACAACAACTAATTTAGAGAAAGCACAGCTTCTGCTATCTGTGTTGTTTCCTAATGTGGTTATTAGCCTTATCAGTGGCCAAGTAATTAACAACTCCGCTGAATACTTGGAGTTCAAACCAGGATTCGATTGCAGACGAACGGACTAGCTGTATGGTTGGTTTTCGAAAGTTTCTTCATATGTAATGTGAATACGACTTAGTTTCACTTAGAAAGTCATCCACAAAAGCATCTCTCTGTTTAGGCAGATAGCCTTTACGTGCTTTTCTATGTCCGAATAGATCGTGGGTCTTATCCACCATTTGGTAAGCGTACCATTTGGGAGTGGGTCTTGAATGCTCAAAAGATGCTAGATCTAATAAATTAGTTTTAAGTGAGCAAAAGTGTTCTTGATTAATTTGCGAATGACAACGCACAGATTTTCAGTTCATGTCTATACATATCAGTCAATTCTTTTCTCTTTTCTTCCCGAGATCGCTCAACAAAATTTTATGTTAATTTCGTATTTACCCGTAGACAATTTTCTATAAATAAAAATGTCGCTAAATTGTGTTGCAGATTTGGATGTGAGTGATATTACAATACATTTATCAAATCTTTAACTTGGTTTTATGCAAACCTGTTTAATAGTAGATAGATAAGTCTGTGTATATATCGATTTTCTAATTAAACAAAGAGTGATTTGTTCCTTTCAAACTTCTACCGAAATGACTGCTGCATTTTTTGAGTTCATATCTATTTAATTTTTGTATGTGGTACATCTGTAATTTGTATTTTTCGATTATTTAGCTTATTAACGAGATATATGTTCCTTCAGATATCGTTGGAATTATTGGGATGTCGACTGTTATTACTTTGGCACGTCGAATTTTATTTTTGACTTTAAAATTCGCAAGAATCAAATTTATCAACTTTATAATAAATATGTCATTTTTTTGTTTATCTTTATATGTATGCAATTTATGAGCACAAAGTTCATGCATATATGCACAGCTGTTGATATACTTCCGATAAAATCTTAAAACAGAATCGCAGCAGTTGAAAAACTGTAAACAAGAATGAGCAATAAAAACACACTACACAAATAGAAATAAGACAACAAT
This sequence comes from Stegodyphus mimosarum, assembly GCA_000611955.2. NCBI lineage: Eukaryota > Metazoa > Arthropoda > Arachnida > Araneae > Eresidae > Stegodyphus > Stegodyphus mimosarum. The sequence goes on along the minus strand of KK118054.1, from coordinate 280,240 downwards.
TAGCCAGAAGCATCATAATTTATTGTAGTACACGTAAGCACACATACTTACACATATGCAAGAAAATGATAAACAAAAGCAAAATTTAAAAAGAAAAATTTTGAAAGAGTTCAGATTTTCACCACTACCCAGAAGGATTTATTTGAGGTTTTTTAAGTTCTCGCTGAGCTCGCAGTCTACCTGCCTGTTGTTGTTTTTTTTCTAATCCATTTCTTTTTAACTTTGTTATAAAACATAATTTTCTTCGCACTTACATCATATACATTTCAACAGAAAAATTACAAAAAAATTAAAAGCACTACAGCAGCTTATGTTTAGAATTGCCGATACATTGTTAAATGTTGGCACAGAGTTTTCTATTTTTTCCAATCTCTTCTCAATTCATCATATCAACGCTCAGTTTTTATAGTAAGATGGCGTGGAAATTTTTTTTGTCTTCTTATTATTAACATTTTGTTTGTTAACTTTATTTATTAAACGACATGTTCTTTGTGCTTACGCCACCCAAAATTCAATTCAATAGCAAAATCACAAAATATTTAAAAATCAACATATCTTTAGAATTTCGTATAGACAGTCTCGCGAGCTGAAGAAATGTTTCATTCCGTACAGCGCTGCTCGCTTTCAGATTGTTGAGTTTGTTGATCAAAAACTTATTCAAGTTTTACAAAATATAAAATATAAAACTCGAAATTCAAAATTCGGATTTTCCAGGTGCACATGTACAGGTGAAGGTCTACGTTATTTAAAATTTGATGGCTCTAGGTATCATAGTTTTTCGCACAATGCGAGAGACAGAAATACAGATTCTTCATTATTTTAATTCTTTAAAAATAATACAGGAAGATAATATTTGGTGGCAACACTTTGAAAAGTGATTCGCCGTTTGTAGTTGACGTCCGTTTCGAGATTCGCAAAATCCCGTTTCGAAATTAATAGTTTATTCGGGTTAGTGCCCTTTTGGTTTAAAATTTAAACATTTACACAAACGCATCAATCTGCAGTAGCAAAACAATTTAGTCAATCCGCAAAAGTAAGTTCGCTAATTATAGGAAAAAGACAAAGTATTTAGAAAAATTATATGATTAAAGAATAAAATGATAAAATTTTGCACACAAACTAAAGAAACGAGAAACAAATTGAAAGGGAAATTTAGTTTTAAGAAAAGGAAGGAAGTAATAAAAATTAGCATCTTGATGAAACTTGTATTCGTCATAATATCAGATCTAAATAAAAATGGAAAAAGTAATACCTAAGGGGAAAAATAGACATTACTGTAGAACCTGGAAAAATCGCATTAGGAATAAAAGAACCAGTAAAAATTAAATTGAATTTATGTCATCGTAAAGAGAGATCACATATTAAAATTCACTTGCTGTGATTCTGTCTTTTATTTACACCATATAAATTGTAATACCCTTTACGTAGATTAAACAGAAAAAAATATGGCATAAAATCATCGTTTTACTTTAATAGATGGATAAATGTCTTGGAAGTCAGATAAATTAACAATAACTTCGTTTCATATCGCAGAAACTGAATATATTGTATTAACAGAAAACTTTAAGGAATCTTATTACTTCCTTGTACGAAATAAAGGAAGTATTTGTAATCGCGAAACTTTTCAGGTATCATATTTCAACGAAATTAAACATTTTACCGCTTTCGAATGCACGTTAACACTGCTTTTCCCAAAATGGATTGCAAAAAGGATTTAAAATGGATTTAGAAGAGATTTTTTCGTGATGTCTGTACGTAAGTACGTATGTATATACGTATGTATGTATGTAGCTCGCATAACTCAAAAACGATTAGTATTAGAACGCTGACATTTTGTATATCGGACTGCTATAACATGTAGTTGTGCACCTTCCTTTTTAGCTGTAATCGGCTGCACCAAAAGTATATAAATACATATATATATATATATACTCAGTCTGTTACTTGGCTCCGTAAGCTCAGTGTTTTTATATACTTATATATTGGTAATTTGTGTATTTTTTGCTTTAGAAACGATTGAATTATGTAGTTTTTATTTTTTTATCTTCTGTTGAGGTTTTTATGCCTTTAATTAATATGCATGCTATAGTTGTAGAATTATCAACAATTTAAATGTTGTTGAAGTGCGACTAAGACTATTTTCTTACCATAGTAGTCATATTTGTTTACATCTGAAACTTAGTAGAATAGTGAATCAAGACTTCTGCACCTACAGTGTCTTTTTGCTGAATGGGACGAAAAGTAATCTTTCAGTTTTCTGCACCGAAAAATCTGTCTTCTTGCTTGCTGGTCGAAATGCTTGTTTTTGCGTAGAAACTTAAATTTTAATTACAAAAAATGTTTTAATTGTTTTAATTGTAATTCATGTTTTATATTTTTCTATACTCTTCAATTTTTAATAAAGATATTTTTAGGTTTTGTGTATTTTTGTCTTGCGGCGAATTGAGAACTGAATTAATTGAATGAAAAATCTGTCTCTAATGAAATTCGAGAAAATAAGTTTAAATGAACTGCAGCAAAAAATTGTTATAATTTACTATTCCGTACAAGAAATCATGTGGTGTACACATCAAATTTTTTTCAATAATGAAACGACCGTCTGTGCTTTGAAGAATATAAAAGCTAAACATTTACTAAACATTTTAGAGAGAAATTGCAGAGTCATTTTAGACCAAAATACGTTAATATACGTACTGTTGTGTAAAAGACTTATTTCGATGAACTGAAATTGATGCCAGATTATACGATGATACACTCACGTTTGTGAAAATTGCAACACCATGAAGGACTTACGCGAGTGAGCTGAAATTTTCAGGAAATGCAAAGTAGCGCATGCTATGCAAATGATTAGAATTGCAAATTCGTAGCGCATGCGTATGCTGAGCAGCGCCCTCTGAACGGCTGATGGATCCGAATAAATAGACGGCTGTAGCGAGGCGTGTATGGTTATCGGTGGTTATCTGCTAGTGGTAAACGTTAACTCAATCTGTACTTATGCCTCGTCGACGAAAGAGAGCGAGATTTGAACAACTTACAGAGTTTGAACGAGGGAGAATCATCGGCCTTCGTGAAGCTGGATTGTCGTATCGTGCAGTAGCCTCTCGTGTGCAGCGTAACAGCAGCACAGTGATGCGCGTTTGGAAGCAGTGGACGGACGAGTGTCGGACAACTCGGAAATCCGGGAGTGGACCCCGAAATGTGACGTCAGCTCGCGATGATAGACACCTGGTCCGCATGGCGCGGACGGACCGTACAGCTTCCTCTAGACAATTGGCAGCACTGTGGTCAATAGCTACAGGTGTTTCATTGTGTGCTTCATCAATTCGTAGACGTCTGCTGCAGTGTGGACTGCGCGCACGGACTCCTTTATACAGGATCCCCCTAACGCACGACCATCGCCGCCTGCGGCTACAATGGGCCAATCAGCATAGAGACTGGCGTGCTGATTGGCAGCATGTCGTGTTTTCTGACGAATCCCGCTTTAATTTGTGGTACCATGATGGCCGCATTCGTGTCAGACGCTATGCCGGTGAACGCCACCTTCCGGAGTGCATTATCGAACGCCACAGTGGACGAACACCCGGAGTTATGGTCTGGGGCGCCATAGCATATCATAGACGATCTCAATTGCTACGAATTGTGGGCAATCTGAACAGCAACCGGTATATCCGTGAAGTTCTACAGCCCGAAGCTGTTCCCTTCCTTCAAAGCTTGCCAGGCGCTGTATTTCAACAGGACAATGCCCGCCCTCATACTGCTCGGATTGTTAAATCCTTCTTTGCAGCGCAGCAGGTACAGCTTCTTCCTTGGCCTGCGTGTTCCCCGGATATGTCGCCAATTGAACATGTGTGGGATGTCATTGCTCGGCGTCTTGCTCGTGATCCTCGTCCTGTTGCGTCTGCAGACGAACTTTGGGTACGCGTACAAACGATATGGAATGCTCTTCCTCAGTCAGACATTCAAACTTTGTTTGACTCCATGCCACGTCGTGTAGCAGCACTTATTGCGGCGCGTGGTGGCCACACAAAATACTGATTCTGATCTCTTGTTCTTGTTTGTTTGCTTTGAACATTTAATCATTTATTTGTACCACTACCACTCAACTGTGTATTAAATTGCATTCAATTATGACGATTCCTTCTTGGTGTTGCAATTTTCACAAACGTGAGTGTATTTGATCAATCAGCATACGTTTTGAAGAAAATTTTCACAAGCAATAAACTGAAGAAGTTTCTGAAAACATTTTGATGCGAATTTCAGTTAAATAATTTTAGCCACAAGGGGCGGTAGCGCAAAAAGGCTATTACTTTTGAAACGGCATTTTATGCTGTTTCAGTATAAATGTCCATTTCACTTTTCAAATAGTTGCCACCAAATATTATCACCCTGTAGTATATTTGAAGAAGTTAAATAATGGAGGAATTTCCATGAACGTATGCATATTTCTCGCACTATAAAAAATGACGGTACCTAGAGCCATCAAATATTGAATAGCGTAAACCTCCACCCGAATATGGGCACCTAGAAGCCCGAATTTCGAGTTTGTTTTATTATCTATTTCATATTTTGTAAACCTTTGACGAATTTATTATTAAGAATTCAACGATTTCAAAGCCAGCATTGGCAACACTGTACGGAAAATAACATTTTATCTCTAGCGCGGACAGTCTATCGAAACTTCTAAACATATTCTGTTTTTAAATATTTTTTAATATTGTTGTTGAATTTTATGCGGTTTCAGTGCGAATAACATGATATTTAATAAATTAATACAACACACAAAACATTACAAAAACGCCTCTTTGGGCGTAATATAAAATCTGAAAGCCTTCAGATTTTTAGCCCAAAGGAGCAATTTGCCCAGACGGGCTATTAATTTCATTTTGGCATTTTGCGTCAATTCACTTTTCAAACTGTTGCCATGAAATATTAGAGCCCTGCATTATATTTAAGGAAATTAAACAATGAAGAATCTGCATGAATGCATGCATGTTTCTCGCACTGGGAAAAAACAATGGTAAATAGAGACATCAAATTTTGAATAACGTAGTCCTCAATTCGAATATGGGCATCTAAAAGCCCTAATTTGGGATTTTTTTTATTCTTTATTTCATATTTTGTCAGACATTAAAGAATTTTTTATTAACGAACTCAACGATTTCAATGCAAGGAATGGCAACATTCTACAGGGAAAATGAAAAACCTTTTTAGCTCCAGCGCGTGAGATTGTGTATTGGAAATTCTAAAGATATGTTCATTTAAAAATTCTTTTGCGATATTGCTGAATTTTATGGTTTAAGAGCGAAGAACATAACATTTTAATAAATAAAGGTAACTCACAAAACGGAAAAAAAAAAAAAAAAAAAAAAAAAAAATTTTTAAAAAAAAAAAAAAAAAAAAAGGCCGCCCCTTAGGGGTATTATAAAATTTGAAAGCTTTCAGATTTTCTTTTTTTTTTCCTTGATTTTGAGAGAATCCATTAAAATATGTGATTTAGATATTTCGATGACTTAGGATTTATTTTACTATTCCTGCCAAATTTCTTTTAAGTGATCGAAGAATGATTATTAGAATAGAAAAATTATTAGAACTGCCTTAGAAGAAAATTTATAATTACACTTTAATTAAATATTTTTTTGAATATTGTTTGCTCATAGTTGGAATTGTACTTTATTAAATGATTTTTTCAGATAGTAAAATTTTCAACTCTTCTTGTTTTATGTAATTTAATTTCGAGAATACTTTTCAGCAGAAGAAATATCTTTTAAAATTATGCCAATTTCGATTTAATCACTAATGAACATACAAACAAAACATTTACTCTTTTCACTTCACATATCGAAGATTGTTCGATAAATCATTATCTTTATTGAACAAAATACAGCCTTGCTGCTTATTACTGACTGTGTGAAAGAAAGACATGCCGCTTTAAAAAAGAGCTAAAGTTATTCCTTTTGTAGAATTATATTTTAAGCATTTAGGAGGAGCAATAACAAAAATGTGCTCTCTTCACAAATATTTCTTCTCCCGAAGAATGCCTGCATATTTGCGAAATGCGTGAATTCCGTTAAGACCTTGAGAAAAGGAAATCCTCTTTAACTGATCTAAGAATGTTCCTCGCAGATTTGATAATCTTCGAATGAGAGCGGGAACGATAGCGCGCCGGGGCTCAGAGCCAGGGCGCCCCGCAGCGGTGCGTTACATACCTCTGTTAATGCTACCATCTCGCCAAATAAAGAGGAAAAATGCCAATATATCTCTGGAGAAAGGTTGATTCGATTTGATGAACAGCGATATCAAAATAATCTCCCTCGGGAAGTAAGGGGCTCGCGGTATAATTGCAGTTAGTAATGCAACGAACGCACATTCGTAAGTGAATGGTTAGATGACTTAATACAGTGAAAAAGAATGCATGTCGTCTCTGTATTAAATCTGCGATGCAAATTTTAAACAGTGCTTGAATTCTTAGCCAGTGTTCTTGCTTGAAATGATTATATAAACCATAACAGAAGATTTCTAAATGCGAATTTTTTGTGTAATGTAATGAAGACATTTTATTCTAGAATGCAGTTTTATGCAAAAAATTAGATACTTCATTAAAATACCTTTATCTTTTATCAAATGTAAAATTTTTTATGTAAATCTGAGCTTATTTTTGTTAGGTTGAATTAAAATGTCAAAATGTTAAATTAAAATGAGCGATTACTGAAAAGTAATTGGTCCAATTTAATTATTCATTTATGCAATCTATAACTATGTAAGCTAAAAGAGGTATCTTCGTGGAGGATGATGATTACTGAAAAAAATGTAATGCGGACACCACTTACTTGCACAGACTATTAAATTATACACATTTTTTGATGCATTTCCTTTAAATTTTTTTCCACGAATTTCATTAGAAATATATTTCTCACTCAATTTATTCAGTTCTCCCTTCCCTTCAAGGCAAATATACAAGAAAACTCAAGACATCTTCATTAAAAACTGAAAAATATAGTAAAACATGAAACACCAAATACAGTTAAAACATTTGAAAAAATTTACAGTTAAAATTAGGGTTTCTACACAAAAACGAGCAATCCGGCCAGCGAGCAAAAAGGCAGATTTTCGGTGCACAAAACTGAAAATTTGCTTTTGGTTCCATTCGGCAATAAGACACTGAAGGGGCAAAAACTGACTTATTTCACTATTTTGCTAAGTTTTAAATGTAAACAAATGGCTCCTCCATTAGGCTTAGCCGCACTTAAACAACTTTTAAATTGTTGATAATCCTATAACTAGTGCATGCAAATTAGCTAAAGACATAAAAACCTTAACCCGAACATAAGAACAACATAATTCAATCACTTTTAAAGCAAAAAATGCACAATTTACCAACATATACGAATAAAAGGCTGAGCTAACGGAATCGAGTAACAGAGTGGGTATATATATATATTTATATATTTTTGGTGAGGCCGATTAGAATCAAAAAGAGAGGTGCATTGCTGTATATTATAACCGTTTCATATACAAAATTTGAACGTTCTGAGGCTACACATTTTTGAGATATGCAAGGTGCAGACATCACGAAAAAATCTCTTCTGAACCCATTTTAAATCAATTTTTCAATCCGTTTGGGAAAACAAGACCTTCATTCTGTCCGCACATGCAGATGTCACTGAAAAACTTCGTTCAGATGTATTTGAGAGTAATCAAAATTGATATTTTCGTTGTGAATATGATACACGAAATTTTTTCCGATTAGAATACTATCTTTACGTCTTACAGGGAAGTAAAAAGATTGGTTTAATTTAATTATTCATTTATTAGGATGCAATCTAGAGCTTTATAAGCTAAAAGAGATGTCTTCGTGAAGGAATTTCTAAGCTATATTTGGTGCATTCACCTTATACATAAGAAAAATAAGAAAATCCCATCAACCCATTTTTTTTAAGCAGAAAAGAGCAAACTCCCGGATGACTTACAAATGCTGGGTGATCCTATATACTTCCATACGGGGTTCTTCGGGAAGAGGAAACTGCGTAGTTTAACGAATTTACCCCATTTTTTAAAATCGACTAAACTATACTTACAGAAGGCTGAAATTAATATCAAATGAAAGTAATGCCATGACGATTACCAAATTCGTTTTCTCAGAAACATTAAAAGTTAAATTAACAAAAATTATATTATGTAACAAAGTTTTTAATATATCTGTAAAATGTAATCGGAATTAATAACGTAAGCTTGCTTTTAAAATAATACGAATAGCTTATTATTTTATTTTAAGTATTTCGTGCAACTATTTTGGCCTCTTATGAAACTAGTTTAAAAAATGAAAACGTGGTAATTCTATTAGAATTTTGCTGTTGTGAAGATCACAGTATTGAAAGTTAAAATGAAGTGAGACTGTGATAATAAAACTAAGAGCACTAAAATGTGATGAAAAACTTTACACTTTTAAGGTTAGCTAACTTTGCATCATCAATAAACCGTAAACTGAACTTATGCTTGCAAGATGAGATATGTGACCTAGCATAGGAACATTAATTAAATAACTTACCCAGAATTAGCAAACCCAGATACAGAGTGATGATAAACTATATCACATGTGAAACCAATTTTATTTCTTGTGTACAAACATGATTATTTTCTTGAATAAATATTAGTGGAGCACAAATAAGAATTAGCCAGATTAGTAAAACCATACTAGCTGATGAATACACATTGTCCTAACCACATCTATGGCCTAACACGTGGCATGAGTTAGACGGCCTCACTACTGTAGACAAAAAATCGACACAAATTTATCTGTAAACATCCGTTTAGAAAAAAGATCCTGACAACGCAATTCCGTGAAACATTTCGGAAGAGTACCAGCTCTGCCGGACACTAATCATTTTTTGAAATGGTAGTAAAACTGGTTAACGCAAACATTTATCCGAAGAACCATGTGGTCGAAGAAACATAACTTTAGCGAAGATATCTATCAGGTTTCTGTCTCTCACAAGTAGAAAAAATTACAGCAACTATCTTCAATGATCAGGTTTTTGAAAGAATCTTGCAGTTGTCTAGGTCGTCTATATATATGTCGATATCTTCCCGAAATTCCGCATGGCGCAAAAATGGTGGTCGGAGAGAACAAATATCCCAGCATCATCATGGTGGCCGGAAAAGGAACAGGCGAAAACGCCCGTCCTTCATCTTCGAACTCCAAGCGCAGAAGAGGGCACGAAGAACCGGTTTGGAAAATCCCTTCAAAGGTTGCCATGATACGATGACGATTAAAAACGATGCGGAAATACAGAATGCAGGCTTACTTGCACAAATTCCAAAGTTGATAAACTAATAAACTTTTAAGCGTATAATGAGCAAAACATAGCAAAATTTTGCATAATAAGGCATTAGCTATTAAATAACAAACTTATTCGATCCAGTTCAATTATAAAAATTTGAATTATCTCATGATATTATTCATCATGATATCGTTTTATTGATCATGATATCATCTCAACTTATAAAAAGGTAATTATATAAAAAATTATGCAATAAATATTTATTAAATATCTAGCTAGTAAAAATTCGGTGTACAAAATAGAGGTGTTATTTTAATAACTAAAATCAATAAACATGTTGTGAAGTGCATGTTTATGTGTATAAATAATGTAAAACTATATTAATTATTGTATGTCATTATGAAAAGTAAAATTTATAAAATACTAAAAGCATGCAACTAAATTAATTACCAAAGTAACATCAGTATGAAAACAAATAGTTTAGGAAAGAATTCGTCTTCAGAAATATTTGAAATAGAAATTGACTGGTATTTCTCTAACACGAAAAATAAACTTACAAATGATCATAGAGAAATTGAAAGTTACCCTCAGGTATTGCAAATAACTGATAAGAAGACCAGGAAAAGATAAAGAAGATAAAGAAACAACAGAAAACATAAAACAAACCAAATAATAAAAAATATAATAAAAACTTAAAGGATTCATATTTTAACGATCCCCCAAAAGGGTTATTTTAAAGTTTAATACGGTTTTTCAGAGCAGATTATCAGTAACATGGCCCAGATGAAACAGCGAAATATTTTATAGTATATTAAATGCATATACATGTAGATTAACATGGGAACGTCATATATCTTCTATATGTTTAAGAAGTGAAAAATATGTAACATAATTGCATTTTTATTTAAAAAAAAATAAGATTAAAAATAAAGAAACAATATTTTTAAGAATTGGATCTATTGCTTTTAAATAGTTGAGTTTGTAATGAATAACACACTGCATAAATATGAAAGAATGATATACGTTACGTTCTTTCCAATGGCAAGAGACACAAATGAAAGTGAAACAACTCAATATCGTCTTCAGAGACTAATAGTCTTTTTGGCCTAAAAAATAAAAAAAAGTAAAGAGTCTGTAACGATTTCCGATTTAAATGGTTGCCCTAAACGGCTGTTTTGAAATTTATGTGGTTTATCTGTAGAGATGATCTATACAGATGATCCAGATGTAAACAGGGAAAAAAAAGCGAAAATTTTGGAAAAAAATTTCTGGCAACCGCTTGTTATTAGAAATGAGAAATATCACATGCTACTTTAAAATTTATTCTTCTTTCAAAATGTCGCATGCAAACGAACTGTGCATTAAAGGATATAATTTTGTGGTTTTTTTTTTTTTTTTTTTT